>QUSF01000008.1:10870552-11084793 GCA_003676055.1 Chloebia gouldiae | reverse complement strand
GGAGCTGCGGGCAGGGCTCGGGGCTCGGAGCTGCGGGCAGGGCTCGGAGCTGCGGGCAGGGCTCGGAGCTCGGGGCTGCGGGCAGGGCTCGGGGCTCGGAGCTGCGGACAGGCCCCGGCGGGCAGCGGCTCCCGGTGCGCAGCCGCCGGCGGAGCCCGCGCCGCCCGGAGGAGGCGCTTCCCGCGGCGGGCGGGCGGCGCGGCGGCGGCCCCGGGGCTCCCGAGAGCGGCGCTGGAGCCCGCCCGGCTCCCCTGCCCTCCCCGCGGCCGGGATGCGCTCGGAGGCGGCGGCGCAGCTGGGCGGCCTGGAGAGGTTCGCCAGCGCCGGCAAGGGCCGGGGGCTGCGGGCGCGGCGGCGCTTCACCGTGGGCGAGCTGCTGCTGAGCTGCCCGGCCTACGTGGCCGTGCTGACCGTCAGCGAGCGCGGCAGCCACTGCGACGGCTGCTTCGCCAGGTAGGGCCCGGGCGGCGCCCGGCGGCCGCGGCCGCGGCGGGGCGGCAGCAGAAGCGGAACTTTCCCCCTGCTCGGCTCGCGGTGCTGCGGCAGCGTGGAGGTGTAAAGTCACAGCCGGTTTTCCGTGCTCAGCAGCTCAGGAAAGAGAAAGAGAAAGGAAAAGGGAAAAAAAAAAAAAAAAGTTCTGCTCTTCCCGTGCTCTGGCGGTCACGTAGACACGTGCGTAACCATCCTCCCGCCGGGAGTCTCATTGATCCGTCTAGTTTTGTCATAACTTCGCGTTCGCTGGTTTTGATGGAGGTGTGGTAAGGGAAAAAGGGTCTGCGATCGCCTAATTCACACTTCACATTCCCTAGTGCGGATGGAATATCTGTGAATGAAATGTATATATCTCCGTATTGAAATATACAGAAATACTTGTATATTACCTCTGTCTGAAACCTTAGTCTGCAAATTACTTTTACTGGGGCGGAGCGCAGGCAATGCAAGAACTTGTTTGTCGCATGGCCGGGAACACTGGGGCTGGAATGCTGCCTGCTCCTGGTGCTTCGGGATTCCTTGGTGCTGGAGGGATGCGAGGGGCTCGAGTTTGCCGGGGCCTCTGCAGCTGCCTCCTCACCTGCGTGAAGGGGAGGTATTCAAGTGTTTGCCTCAAACGTCTCAATATGATTTGCTGCAGGTTGTATTAAAAGGTGTATTAGGGTTAGCAAATTCAGCATGGGTATGACACTGGCACGTCACACCATACCATATTTTTAGAAGGTGTAGTACTTTTCATGGCTTCTGACAGCTTACTGAAGAATTAAATGCTTACCTGGTTATAACACACAGTAAATGCTAATAGTTGCCTCAGTTAAAAAAAAAAAAAAACAAACAACAAAACAAACAAACAAAAAACCTGTTGCAAATGTGCTATTTTTATCCATACATCCTTTTTCTTTCCTCATTACCTTATCTACTTATGACTTGGTCACTTGATTCACCCCTCTCTTTGCATATGAGCACCTAATATAGTTGCTAGTGAAGCTGGGTACAGCTGAGGTGATGAAGTGATTTTCCTCACCTCCTTTACACCTTTCCCCAGCCTGTAAGGTTTGCATTGAAGTGTTGTGTTCGGTTTTAGGGGTTTTTTTAGCTCTTGTACCTAACCACAAATTTCCTTGTGCCAGAGAAGCTGTCTTGTTTTGTTTGTCATATTCAGATTTGTCTGCCAAAGGACTGGGGAATACTTCCATGCTTCACTGATATGGAGTAATACTGTAAGGATAATAGTTATCTCATGGAATAGCTTTTAGTTATCTTCGGGAGCAGCTGCTTGTTATCCATGCAGTCTTCTCCATTGGAGCTCTGGAGGAGCGCAGCGATCAAGGAACTCACTGGCTGCGGCAGGACAGCAGCTAGTGGGGTAATCTGAAACTTTTTTCACACCAGGGTGATGAAGTGCCACTAAGAGGAACGATGTCTCGGTGATGTAAGGTGATCCGCCAGTGCTCCGACATGTGTTCTGTGTCTGTGACTGTTGCATTAGCGCTGAACAAGCACGTACGAGATTCCAAACCCCGCTGGTGGAGCTTGCAAAGAGCCCTAGCAGGGAGGTTGTGGGCTCCACACCAGCCGTGGGAAGGAAACTTGGCGAAGTCCTCGTGAAAACTTTTATGGTAGCATGGGCAAAATGAGGCAGTAACATTGTATTTGCATGAGATAGTGGTTGTTACTTTAAATACGCGGTTGTAATGTCAGCGAGAGGAGTCATGATGTTAGCCCGGCTCGCTCATGTTGCACCTTGTGTGCTTTGTAAATACAGAGGACACCAGACTTGCTGGGTTTTATGGGCTCCAAATACCAGTGACCACCAAAATGTTGTACACTATCACATCATATGAGGACCCTCACCCTTGATTTACTCCAGTGAGCTTACCTCAGTGTAAGGCTACTTTTTTAAATTTTTTTTTTTTTTTTTTTTTGCTACTTACACCAGGGAGAGTATGCAGACATTTTAAAAGCATTCAATACTGCTGAGAGATCCCTATTGCTGTCATACCAAAATGTCACTTGTTGGGTAACACATGTTCTATTTTTGGTGGGATCTGTTGCAACACATGCACTTTAAAGCAGAAAAGGACCTTCCTTGTGGCAGTTCCCTCTGGTGGGGTATATACAAGCATAAAAAAGGAGAGTGTGAGCCTTAGGACTGCTCAGAATACACAGATGACAGAGCAGACAAGGTGGGACAGTAAGGGGATGTCAGGTGACAGGAGATCAAACAGTATATTTAATAACACAGTATTTTTTCTTGGCTTTTGGAGGCATTTACTCAACAAAGGTCATGCATTCTATAACCAAAGAAGCAGTAGAGTTGTCATAGCAGAGCCAAAGGGTTAATATTGGTGAACAAGTATACAGAGCAGTTTTAAAATTTGCAAAACACAAGAAGTTTAGCTCATCATGCTTCATATAGTGGCAAAAAATGATGCTGTCTCTCAAATAGCGTAGAGTAACATGTTTCCAAACCCAGCAATTTATAAAGAAAGCAGAGTGCTTTTGCATAATGAGAGTTGCTTGGAAAAATGTTCTTTTGAAAGTGCAATACAATTTCTATTGTGAAATGCAAAATAGTGTGCAAAAAGTGATCCAGTATACAGTTTTATTTCATTCATGTTTCTAGAAAAGAATAACTGCTGCTTTCTTTTTAAGGAAAGAAGGATTGTCCAAGTGTGGAAGATGCAAACAGGCCTTTTATTGCAATGTGGAATGTCAGGTACAGTCCTGCAATTTGTGAGGGTGGGGGGAGGGAGGGTGGGGGTTGCAGAACTTCAATTTTTGTTTGTGTTGAATTGATATGTTCTAATTGTAGCTATGGTTAATAGCAGTTTAGTCAGTTTCAGCATCCCACAGATACTGACCACAGAGTTGCACATTGGACAATTACAGGATTTCGACAAGGTCTGCGTGAATCTTTCAAGATCAGTAGCTTCAGGGCTTGGTACTACTGAGACTTTGATTAGAGCTGCCTGTCAGCCCACTAATTATGTCTGTATTACTTCTTCCTTAAAGGACAGACCAGGTAATTTAGCATTAGCTCACTAAGCTGGTAAGAGATCCTGTGTCTAATAGAAAAAAATCAAATCACTAAATACCCATCTTAGGAGAGAGAGAAAGACTTCTTTTATGATTTTTTTTTTAATATTTGAAATATTTTGAGTATTGAGACTACCCCAGCTGATAGCAGTCATAACCATTTGAAACCTATCAGGCTTTCTCCCTAACTTACTCACTGTGGCAACTTTTATTCTTTTTGCTTTTTTTAAAGGTCCCTGGATGTAGAATATAAGTGCACGCTAAAGTAGAGCAATACAAAGACGTCCAAAACATTTGCATGCAGTTTTAACTTGGTTTTTAATTCAAATTGCAATAAGCATCCTAAAAAAAAAAAAAAAAAAAAAAGAGAGAGAGAGAAAAGAGAGGATTAGAATATTAGAATCTAGCCTCAGCTTGATGGGGAAGAATTATCCAGTTTCTGTGTGAAACAACTCAGCTGGGTTGCTGGTTGAATAACGTGAGCTACGCAAGGTCTGTGGTGCTGGGCACAGAGTGTGGAACAATGCTTATGAATGATTTGAGTGTTCCAGGGTCTGGCATGCAACTGTGTGTTAGCTATAAATAATGCAAACCTTGTCCCACATGTTAACGTGCTGTTGGGTGCGTGGGCCCATGCCAAGGAGTCTCTCTTGTCATTACCTGGACAGAGATGTCGAGGTTTGTGCTGCTCCATTCCCAGGCACTTTGGACATGGCTGTTGCTTTTATTTCCAGGATGTCTCTTCTTTTCCTGTTGCACAAGTTTCAAAAGAAGCCTGACCTATCCTCAGTTTTCCTTCTATTACCTCTCCAGCTTCCTGCTTCCCCACAGAATCCTAGTGAGTTGTGGGTGAATCAAATAGCCTTTTGGTTTTGAGGCATCAGGAAAACTCAAAAGGCTTAACAAAAATGCATTTTTTTATAAAATTTGCAATACTTCATAGAATTTCCAAAGTGAAAATTTACTGTATGAGCATCTTTAAGGGTCTTGAGAGAAATCTGATTGAGCTTTACAGACATAGGCTTTTAAGAAAGCCTGATTTGTTCATGAAAAATGCTTATTTCTGAGAAATGTTTCCTCGTGTCATTATTTCTTACAAGCTTTTAACTAGATGAGGTAAGGAAATCCTTGAACAAAGCAGCTGTTTAGCAGCTTTTATCTGAGACTGTGAGTTTCTTTTCTTACTTTATAAAAAGTACAATGGTTTCTGAAACAGCTGGCAAGATTTTCTGAAGTAGGAAAGCTTAGTAATTTGTGCTGGGAAAACTAGCAAGTAGATGTTATGTTTGAAGTAGAAGAACTTACTTCTTCTCATCCATGGTCCTTTGCTTTCATCACAAAGTGGCCCTCCTCAGTATCCTGACTTCCAGCCTTAACAAAGTTTATACTTTTATGTTTACAAACAAGGAGGGATTGATTTATTTTCTTTTTTTTATTCCCTGGTAAAGTTTTGTATATGTATTTCTTTTTTTTTAGATTATTGTTTAAAAATTTTTCTTTTTTGGTGGTCAGACTTCTCTCTCTCTAGAGGGACATGTTCCTAGAGTAAAAACCTGAACTGCTCAAACTGAGTGTCCTTAAATCTGCTAAAGCTGATGCTCAGCAAAAGCTTGTGTCTGATAAGTTAGAGAATTAGAATCTTTCCCATCTGTTAGTGTGTGGTATGATGCTCTAGATATAAAGGCCTTTTTTAGATTTTGTTGATGTCTAAACTGTAGTATGATGTGCACAGGTACTAGCACCTCACCCTTGCTGGTGCTATACATATGGCTTTTGATTCCCTAGTTGATAAAACACTGTCTTCCAGCTTTTAGGCCCTTCTGAGTCAGTCTGATGAAATTTATGAACATTGCTGAGATTGAATTCTTTGAAAATTACCTTCAAGCACAATATTCTCTAGAAACCAGTCTCCACTGACTGTATGTGCTACACTGAGTCTGCATTGCATCTTCATCCCTGTCTTGTTCAAAGGCACTTTTCAGCAGTTCAGCAATTTTTTGTAAAAGTTAAAAAGGATATCTGTGCCTTGATACTGAATTTGTAACACTGGAATGTACAGGAAATATGTCCCTTTTGCCTGCATGGATGTGAGGCATCATGCCACAGTCATAAAAGGCCAGGGCTGTACTTGAGAACTGTCATGGCATTGTTCATTTAATTTTTATTTTATAAGTTAATTTTTCCCTGTAAATCTATATTTTTTTTGCTCAGTTCAGCTAAAAATTGTATGCACCCAACAAGGGCATGGTATGATTTCATATATTGGTTAATACCTTGTTAGTCAATACAATGCAGTTAGACAAATGTTTACCACCTGAGTCATACTGGGATTAAAGATGTCCTATACCACAATTCGTAGGAATTCTTGCTCATTGTGGAGAGAGGTGGATCTATGAGGGGTGGGTCTATGCACACACGCACAGGCTTTGGCACAGCTCCTTAATGTTCCTATTTTGGTCTCTTATTTTGCTTTTGGGATGGATAACCACATGTTTGGCCTTTATTAAGCTGGATTTTTGTGTAGGTGTGGACTCAGGGCACATAGGAGTGGAAGTTACCTTTACTACCTGTCCTTGCTGCTTTTAGTATTTTGTGGGATTAATCTAGTCTGGGTTTGCTGGGTGTATCTTTTTCCAAGCCCTCATCCAGGTCTCCTTTTAAAAGGGATTGTGATTTCCAGCAGATTCACACCGTCCCACTCTCCAATTTCACCTCCTTGGAGCACAGGCCTGTTATTATAATAGTGGCTTTCAGCCCCCATCTGCAGCTGTTCAGGTCTTGATTTCTTATAATAATCTTAGTCAAGCAGGAAGAGACCTGTGCACTTTTTTTCTCTTTGGAAATTAGCTGCTGAAACACCCTGAAGAGAAATGTTTTAAGACAGTTATGTGGTTGCAGTTATGTGGTGAACTTGAACCAGCTACTGGAACTCCTCTTGCTGTTGTTACACGTGGCTATCATTTATCCCAAAGAGAGTGGACACCAGCTAGTTAGTGTGCAGAAGGAGATGTTTCTGTGGTGATTTTCAGCATTTGGAAAATATTTTGAACAAACCATTTACAGGTTTTTCTTAACATATCGCTAAAGGCTGCTGTAGTTGGTATCGCTGGAGCGAGTGAAACAGGTATTTTTAACCACCTAGTAAGCCTCAAAATTACACACCTGTAATTAGCACTAAGCAGGTGTGCTTTAAATGGGACTTTGTAGAAATTGCCTGCTTCTCTCTGTTAAGATGTAGAAAAAAATGCAAAATTTTTTGCTGTAGTGATTCTGCACAAAAGGAGTTTGACACTGCAAGATTGCAATGAGTGTCTGTCCCCTATACAAAAAGTTTTACAATGTATTTTTCTTTGGTAAATGTCTCAAACATGTTAAATGTTAACCCATGAAAGTCAAATGCCTTCTATAGCCCAGTGTTTGGTAAATGATGATAGGGAAGGATGGCTGTGAAGATATATAAAACTTCTACCTTCACTGCTTGTGGAAAGGCTGCATCAGAGAACTTTACTAATTAATATCAGACATCAGAAGTTACCTCACTGAAATTCAGTGAAGGATTTGGATGCCATTTGATCACAATTGGGCCTTAATATTTTGAAGAAGTAAGCTTAAGCCCTGCACTGGCTTGCCCATAATTTCTGTCTGGTATTTGTGTATGTTTCTTTTCAATTGAGTGAAATAGAACAGAGTTTTTATCTAGTTTTGAAAAAGCCCATGTGAAAAAGGAGGTATGAGAACATTTGTTTGGACATGAGTTTTATTTTTTTCTAATATTTTGTCACTTGTTTTTCTCCTACAGTGAGGTATAAGACAGTGTTCTGGGAATCAATCCAGTAGTCCTGGATGGCAGAATCTTTTTGAAGAACTTGGTGAAGAGGAGTGCTCCCATGCTTTGATGTAAAAGGCATAAGCTTTAAAGAACTTCCCTTCCAAAAATGTTGTCATTCCTAAATGAAGGGAAAAATGTTGTGGATGTAATGAAAATAGGAAGAAAATATCATTAATGTAGCATTAGGGATTCAGCTAGAACAATGCTACTTGTTATAATTCAAACTACCTGGAGGAAAATGTGGAAAAGAATGCAAAATACAGTCCTGCTGTGATCGCAGGGAGAGCTGCTGTCATGGTGTTTCTATCCCAGATATTACTCAGTCATCAGAACTCTCTTTTTTTTTGTGGTGTTTCAGGCTTTTATCTCATTTTGCACAATTCAGCCGTATCTTGTCCCTTTAACCTCCCTACCAGTTCATATAACTCAGTATGATTCTGCCTGGGGAAAGATTTTAATTAACGATGTGTAAAGAATAAAAGGACAAATGGATTTTTCTTTAAAAAACACTGCTTAGAGACAGACACGTGATTTTGCATTTTGATTTTTTGTTTTATCAGGTAATTTCTCCTGTTTATTTAATGAGTGTGTATGGATGAGAGTCCTGCAAAGCTTCAGGTTTTCAGTGCCTTCACTTTTTGAACAATCATGCTAAAGTTAGTGGCTGTCCTGGGTAAGCAAGAAGAGGTGAGAGATGAGATTTCGCCTCTTATTTCTTTTTAGCCTTTAGCCTGTAGATTCCTAAGCAAAGGCTGTCATGAATTTTCCAGAAAAGGTTTTGGGGCATACATAGGAAATGGGTCTTTCTGGGGATGCATTTTGTAGTGTGACAGGTGTAGGAGAGTTGAGAGTGTAATTTTACATGACATGATTACAGTGTAATATACTATTTTGGTTCTGGTCTGTATTGCCACATCCTCTTAGAATATTTACGCTGAATATTTCAAGCAGCCTGTATGTAGGTTTTTTTGGAAGTACCATACTGAGATATCAAGGACAACAAAGTTGACATTGTGAGGGCTTGAATACCCTTGCAGTGTTGCACTGCTTCAAATCCTACCCAAGGCTGGAGCAGGTGTTGACCTTTCTTTTCCTAATAAAACAACCTCCTAAAGCTGTCTGTGCCCAGGAGACTTAAAATAACTGTTTTCAATGGAAGAAATTTTGGTGTAGTAACTCTGAAATTAGTGATCTTGGCTTTTGTTTTGATCTGCAAAACCTGTAAATAAGCTGACCAGCAAGAGGCACTGAGGGTCCTGCTTCCCCTGACTCTTTCCAGCTTTGAGGTGCTCAGTGTTGTTCCCACAAAGAATCCATCTCCCAGTAGTCCTGTAGCATATCTTCAGTCCTGTGTAGATGCTTCAGACAGCCTCCAGTGTGTCTCCCTGGTGTTTCAAACAGCTCTTGCTTTTAGTGGTTAGGCAGCTGAGGGAAATTGTTCCTTCTGTGTTCCACTCAGTCACTGTCATGGGCTATATTGGTGGGTTTTTTAAATTATTTCTAAATTTGGAGGTGAATTGGCCAACACAGGGTGTGCCATACTGAGTGAATCACAATAATGGGATTTAAGAACATTCTGGAAGGTGCTAAAAGATTTTCAAGTTTTCACTTACAGATTTGTGGGATTTGTTATGAGGTTTTTTTTTTCCTCTGCTAGTGTTTTCCACCAGTTTGAATCTGTTATGAAAGCAAAATTTGATGCTCCCTAAGCAGACAGAACACTATAGGTCTGTTCTAACATAGTGCTATAAATGTGTGTTTGGGATGAGAAAGAGTAATAAATAACTGTGCATTGATTGACTATTTCCATGTTTAAATGAATTAATACAATAAAATGTAATCCAGTCTGAGGACAGCCTCTGCTAGTGCAGATTGTTAATGTGTGATTCTGTGCTATTGTTTGGAACATTCTGTGGCCTTGGGTGAAACTTGTAGAGTGACAAAAGCCAGTGAGTGCCTTGTGCCATCACTCCTGTATGTTGTTACTGTAATGTATATGCTATACATTACCTAAACTATATTCTATACATTTAACTAAAATGTTTATCTGTATTAGTGTTTTTTCATTGTCTAGCTGTACTTTTATTCTTCAACATTTAGGGAAAAAATTCTGATAATTCCATCAGAATGTTTGTGTTTGACCTTACAGTCAAATGATTCTTAGTGATTGTGAATCCATTGACTTCAGACACATTACTCCTGATTACACCAGGGTCACCTCATAATGAGGGGCCAAAGTATTAAATGGAAATGAACCCAATAAAGACATCAAGCTCAGACCTACTACATCCTCACGTGCTTGATCTGAACAATAAGAACTGGTGATTTATAAATCATGTTGTCTGTTTCCTTCTTTGTCATTTAATACTTTTTTTCCATTGAGTAAATGAAGATGTTCTGACCTCAGCTCATCCCTTATGAATTTGTTTGAAAAAAAAGCTGTACCCCTTAAATCTGACTCAAGCTTTTGTTCCAATCTAGTGAGCGTTACCTTATTTTTTAAAGGAAACACATTTCACTTGACCTCTAGGATCTGGCAGGATTTGCTTCATCCCCTTTTTTATAAGTTTATCTCCATGGCAATTTATATTTTTTTCTCTGTTTTCAGAAGGAAGACTGGCCAATGCACAAACTGGAATGTGCCTCCATGTGCACTTTTGGGCAGAACTGGCATCCCTCAGAGACTGTGAGGCTAACAGCAAGGATCCTTGCCAAACAGGTGAGCAGAAGGTGAGGCTTGGGAGGTTTGCTCCTGCTCTAGTGTCAGGGAAGGCAGGAAAATGAAAATTGACCGACAGTAACTGTCCCTGCAAAGCACACACACACACACACACACAAGATTCCTGTGTACAGACAGGAATAATACAGAGCTCGAGCAGCTGAATGAACTGACCATCAGACCACTGCAGCAGGGTCAGCACCAGCATGGTCCAGCTGGAGACTTTTGCAGAAAGCTGGTGAAAAGTTAGTGAGGTCTTCAGCTGTATGGCCAAGGAACTGCTGAACAGAGCCTGGAGATCTTTACTGATGGTTTCACATTGGTGTTTCAGCCTCTGTTCTGATACATTTGAGCTCTTCGTTACACAAACACCAAGGCCACACTTATTAAGAGAAAGAAGAATAGGATTTGGTATTTGAGTTTAATTCCAAGGAATGCTTCTGGAGTTATCTGGCTGCAGACACTGATAGCTTTATTAAGCAGTTGTCTGATGTAGGATTTTTCAGCTACAGTTGCATAGCATTGTGTAGCATATAACTCCCAGTAGATTTGTGAGTCAAAACACCTCTGAGGTATTCAGGTATAAACATTTATGGTTATGAGTTAGCTGGTGAAAACCAGAGTTTGATAGAGACCCTTGGTGTTTGAAAAAAAGAATATTGTGAGTCAGGAAAGAAGATTGTAATGTCAACCTCCATTTCAGTGTTCCTTAACTATATGGATACTGAGGATAACACAAGTACTTACAGGGAGGGGATAGGATTCATGAGTTTCAAGGTTATTGTGCTGTGTATCTTCATAGAGCTCTAAACTCTCTCTGCAAAAATAAATGCTCTTTGAAGGAAATTTTTGTGATTGAGGTCTGCTTATGTGACAAGGGCAACCTGGATACAGTATGTAGGGAGGATTTTGGTGGCCTGCTGGGAAGGTAGCTGCATCCTTGCTGTGTCTGTAGATGTGTGTGCATGAATGTACACGTGTGTGACTTAATTAAAGCGCCTTTTGGGGGTGATCCACAACCAAAATCGAATGTTTAATGACAAAAAGTCGTTGGAGTAAATTTCTGCTTTTATCGCTTACAGGGAGGGGGGAGAGCCCTACATGTCATATAAAAGCTAAATATGCAAACCACAGTCCCTGAACCTCAGCTGCTGGGCCACCTGCAAAGCCATATTTAATGGCCAAGATCACAAAGAAGTGGCCTTAGGCCAGCAGTGGAGCATTGCTTTTGAACTCTGTCAACAGTCAGTTTATTCACTTTCCTCAAAGCAAAGCCTGTCTTCTGCCTGCTTGCTATTGTTAGCAGCTTTCTGGGTGTCTAGAACAAAGCAAATGACATATTTAAAATACTGTTTCAGTTTATGTATATAAATTTGAGAGGAGTTCATCTTTGGCTGCCTAATTTGATGTGGAGAGGATATTTCTATGCCTTTAGTTAGGGCAGTCAATTTAACTCATTGCTGTTCGTCCACTCTTATAAGTTCCGTGGGCTGTGGATTTGGGTTTGTCTTACAGGTAGCAGTTCCCAAATTCTGAATGAGTACACAAAACTGCTGAAGTGAAACATTTTCTTTTCCCTTGTTGTTAGAAAACTCACCCTGAAAGAACACAGTCAGAGAAGCTGCTTGCTGTAAAAGAATTTGAATCACGTAAGTAAAAAAGGCTTGCAGGTAAACAGAGGTTTTGACTTAACTATATTAATGATTTGTTTCCCCATGGCTCCCCTCCATCAACACCTTTCAGAACATCCTGCTCCTGCTGGAGGAAAGGAGTAAACAAAGAGAATTGTAGTTCCTCTTTTTGTTTTAAGTGCAGTGCTCGTCTTTCTTTTTTTTTTTTTATTTTTCCTTGGCTGTTTGTGGGAGCTGTGAAATGAGGATGAAAACCTAGACAGAGTTAATTATGTAGCATATATCCATCTCTTGCTTCTCTGGTATTCTAGTGTCTTTTGAGAATTGTAATGTTGCAAAATTAAAATAGCTGGTATTTGTTACCAGGAGGCATAAAATCAGAGACAGCAGAGTTGCTTGATGGTGACAGTGACTAAGGGGCTAATTGCAGAACCCTCTGGACTGTGCTTCAGTATCTGTCACTGCCAGTCAAATCTGACATGTTATATATGATTCCATGTCCTAAATGCTCTAAAATAATGTAAAGAAGGAGATAAGGCAATGGCTTGCTTTTAACTGGAAAGCTGCTGTTTACATCCAGTAAGGCTGAGTTAGAAACTGACCATTAGTACCCATCCTGGCACAGTTTTCACCAGTCTGTTGTTTTCTTTCTTGGTGCTGAGTATAATATACACAGAGGCAATAGGTTGTATATTCACATTACTCACTCTGATGGCTTCCAAAACCTTTTACAAAATGCTGAATAATTATACTCATTGCTAGGACTTAAGTAGCAGAGTAACCAAGCACAGTAGTCTTATTTGCTTCCTGAACAAAATGCTGTCATTGCTTTTTGGACAACTGGGGGAACAAAGGTGAAAAATGCCAACATTTAACTTTGTCTATGGCAAGGATAGTTCTACAGGTAAGGTGGCAGGATTGAGGTTGAGGAGAATGGGTAAGTTTCTGTGTATTCTTCTGCATTGTAGCTTGTATTCAATAATTTATTAATTTGAGAGATAAAAGGCTGAAATGTTTTTTTTCTGTTGCAGTGTCCCACTTGTCCTCTAGAAGCCTTTGTTTTGTTAGCAAGCACCCCTGTTCCTGCTACTTTTTGACTCACCTCACTGCTTAGCACACCTTTATCAGTTGTCTTATGCTTTGCAACACCATACACAGGACAGGAAAAGGCACCTGGCTGTCAGTTGGAAGCTCAGAATTTCTTATTTCTGATTTGTCTTCATTCTCATCAAATGGTCCCATTTCATTTTCCTTAATGTTGTTTTTTGTGGCTCCCCCATCATTCACATCTGCTCTTACAAATAATTTCCTCCTTCTCTGACTGTTGTGCAGCCTTTTCTCTCCATTATTATTTTGAGTTGGAGAGAGCAGGAGAGAACTAGTAACACTGCCACTATGAGAGAGTGGATTAGGGAAAAATTTAAAAAAATTCTGCTCTTGAGGGTAGAGAGAGGGGACCAGGAGCATGTGGTGGATCATCTAGCTTACTCTGCATGGACCAGGTAGGGAAAGGTTCAGTGGCCATGGCTTTGGCTAGAACTTGTCATGGGCCTGAGGGCAAATCTCTGAAGAAACCCATGCTGAAATACTGTTGGTGTGCCAAGACATTTCCACTGATGTTCCTGCTGTCTCCTATTAGTAGATATCTGAACACATCTCTGTTGGTGGTCACCCCCCAGCCCATGGAGATGTGGACACTGTTTGGTACCTCCTAAAGCAGGTACCTGCAATAGGTCAGGTGGATTGCATTCCTGGGCACCCTCATGTTATCCTCCTCTTGCTGCAAAGCAAACTCCTGTAGCCAGCCCCGGTGCTGTTGCTGGATCCCTACCATGTGTGGCCACAAATATTTGGGGCTTCTGTGCTAGGAAAGACCACGTATTTTAAAAACAGCAGGGATAAGCAGCCTTAGCAGCAGTTTGGGCTGCTTTGTGCTGCTAAGGAACAGGTCTGTATGAGAAAGTTTCATTATAGAAAGCATGCTTTCAGGTGGGTGATGTTCAGTGTTAGCTCATGCCACAGGGGTGGGACCATGTGGCTGGGAAGGTTGTGTCAGACAGCTGAGGACAGCTGTCCCCACCTGAAAGGCTTCCAGAGGGCCAGGGCTGCTGGGCTGTTTGCTAGAGTTCACAAGTGTGCTTTAAAGACTACACTTTAAAGACTATACATCCTTTCTCCCAAGAAAGTAGTCTGTGTCCAATTATCTGCTAACCTAAAGATGTCAGAAAATGCTTTTTAATGCTTCATGTTGGGCATGTGCTGGACTCGGTGATCTTGAAGGTCTCTTCCAACCTTGTGATTCTGTGATTTTATGTTCTTGTAGTGCACGTGTGGCTTTAGCAGAGGCAACATTATGTGTGTGGAAGAGAGACACTTCTTGCAGTACTTTCAAGTGGCTTTTCCCTCAGGGGTTTCTGTTAAAATCTGGGCTTCTTCTAACGTAATGCTACCTGGATGGGGTTTCCTGTTACTGAAATGAAATGTATTTTTTGTCCACAGACCTTGACAAACTAGACAATGAAAAGAGAGAGCTGATTCAGAACGACATTGCTGCTCTTCATCACTTTTACTCAAAGCACTTGGACTACCCTGACAATGCTGCCCTTGTAGTTCTCTTTGCACAAGTAAGTTGGCTAGAACACAGCCTGCTTAGGTGGATGGTGCTGTAGGAGTTCAGCCTTTCTGAAAGGGGAGAATGTTAATGGCAGTGGAAATGGTAGCTCTTTGCTTATCTTAGGGACAGATGACTATACTTGATGGAGATGTGCTTCACTGAGCAGTAATGGCTGGATGTGCCCCACTTCCATCCTGAGGGGAGAGACTCTTGTCTGCAGACTTTCCATGAGATGCTTCTCAAACACGGAAGAAAAGGGGAAACAGCCTTTAATAAACCCTGTCAAAGTTAAGCTTCTTGTGGGCCAAACATTGTGTGGCTGTTGTTGAACTAACATTGAAGGCTGCTGGCCTGAGACCCTGCAGAGGCAAATCCTTCATTCAGGCTTCAAACTTGTGGAAATCCTTGCTGGGCAGGTCATCATTGTGTTTGACCTTCACAGGGAGTAAACTTCAGAGACGTAGAAAGAGCAGCAGAAAGCGCAGCCTAAAACTTTTATCTGCTGAGTGGCTTTTAAATGTAGTCAGGTGGTTTGGCCATCTGGAGAGATGAAGGAAAGACAGGATGTCTTGTTAGATAACTTCTGATATGTCACTTCTTTTTTCTCACCTACTTTTCATATGCATCTGAATTGGATGTATTGTAGTGGCTGGAATAATACACCAGTAGAATACTGAAAGATCCATTTTCTTCTTTTCCCTCTTTTGCTTCAATATGAGCTACTTTTGTACTTAGGTTTCTGAGTAAAATAATATCTTGAGGTGGGGGCAAATGATGCACTTCTGTGAAGAAAGCTGAGATGGAAATATCCTCTTTGGTAGAGCTGGGCATCTACCAACAAGGAGGCACAGTTACTATTTCCTTACTACATGGATACTCTTATTCTGTAGGGGAATGATTCTTTAGGATGTTTAGCATCTGCTTATCATCCCTTGTGTTGTTTCTAAGTGCACATTTCCTTTCAATGACAAGAGTTTTTTCCTCTTTAGAAAACTTTAAAATTTATATTTGTCAGAGGGATACTTTGAAGATGTTAGTACAATCAGTTTCTTGTGCTATTTCTGAATATTTTTGTTAGAATGTAGCTAGAATTACCCAAAGATTTCATTATTTTGCTATAATAACTTTTGTTTCATGTCCTGTCTAAGAGCAGCTCCACCAGATTGTGGTACTTTCACTGACTTCTGTGAGCTGCTGACTCCCAGATCTCATATTCCATCCAATCTTCTCTATGGATGTCACCCATAGGTGTTACTTAAAGTTTATCCTGATAATCAGGTAGCTCTCTGCCACTGTGGACATTAGAATTTTTTGAACTAAAATCTCCAGAATTCATCTGCATGCTTCTCAGAAGTGTTTTACTGGATGCAACCTTCTGAGGTGTTAGTCCCAGGATAAATCTTTCCAGAAGAATGGGAGGTATGCTTGTATCTGAGCTGTGCAAAATTATTTCCTAATAATTAGTTAACTTGACCTAGAACCAGTAGTATGGATATGCTGCTGCTTCTTTGTTTTCCTTCAACACTTACTCTGACCTCATGTGGTCTATTTTGCTTTTCCATTCCCCCTTGTTTCTCCCTGTGGTTCAGGGCAGTCATTGGGACTTGAACACCTCTGACTCCTTGTCATTGCTTTTAGTGAACTTTGCCTGATGCTCTTCCTTACACAGCTGAAGTGTAAGTCATCCTTTTGGGTGGAATAGGGCTCTTTTGTGCAAAGTCCTTGCCTTTCACTGCTCTCCTCTCCAGCTGTTGGCATCATTCTACTCTCTTTTGTCCCCATGGAATATAGCTCTTGAGGCTGGAGTTTTTCTTCCTCAGCCTCACCTTGTCATACTTTTCAAAGTTTCTCACTTGCCTCAAGTTCCAGCATCTCACCCTTTCCTTGAAGACTTTGCATTGTGCCTCCCTTTGCACATTCTCATTTCCACCGTTGGGAACAACCTTGAACTCCTGTTTTATTGCTGTTGTCTCTTCACTCTCCCTACTTTATCTGTGTTTAGTCATGCATTCATCTGGTGAAACCAGCGATATCTCATCCCTTCTAATGCCTCCTCTTGTGTCATTTCTAATATGATACTTTCATGAAATGTGTTGTTTCTGGCTTAGTGGAGGGTAGTTGATGATAATTCACTACATATTTTTAAATATTTCCCTGTGGTTCAGAATCATCACGCTGTTCTTTATCAGCCTTTTGTAGCCTTATGTTCTTACTTGCTGTTGATATTGTCTTTCCCTTCTATTGTTTTTGCATTCAGCAGTTATATTTTGGTTTTGGTTCAGGTGTGCTCTTGCAATGGCCGGTGCACTAGCTTGCCCATCTTGAGACTTTGGAATCTTTGGGTGCTATATTGCAAAAAATAACAGGATAAAGATCAAGCAAAGATAGCAGAGATACTGATGAGAGAATCAGGATACTTGCCTTAATTGTGAATTCACCCTGAACAGTTCATACCTGAGGAGTGGCTTTGGGTATTTGTGTATTTCTAAAAGCCAGTCCAGGCTGCATTCCAGCTTGTGGGGCATATCACTTTGCTTGGTGAGCAACCTGGTCTACTGGAAGGTGTCCCTGCCTCTGAGGATTGGAGAAAAGGAAAAGATTGGAACTTGATCTTTACAGTCCCTTCCAACCCAAACTATTTAATGGTTCTGTGATTACTGTTGGTAGTATTTGTTGTAAGCTCTTACCCTTTCCAAAACAAATGCTGCACTATACTTGATTGACTGTTCCTGTGGCCTTTCTAGCTGTAACTGTACTTGGCCATGTTGTTTTACTGAGTTACTGGTGCTTTTTTCATGCTTGTAGGGACATAATGGTGAATGTGGAGAGGGTTCTCTTTGTGTCGGTGTGTGTGGGATTTGAAGTGGAAGTGGAATAAAGTACTTGACTGAGGTGCATTTTGGCCACTTAAAGTCATACAAACCACATGAAAAAAGCTGACACTTCTCTAAGATTCCTTTGACTTGGATGAGAACAAAAGTGAGGTTTTAAAACCTGCTTGAATCTATTCTGTAAGAGTTTTGTGAACAAGTTCTTTTGATCCTGTGTCTGTTTAAATTAGGAATACACTTCCTCTCATACTCTGTCCTTTTTCTGTCCCCTCCTATTCTAAGTCTTTATGAGGTTCAAGTCTTTCTGGGTGCTGTTATTGTTTTCACATGTACTTCAGTCTTTGGTGACAGGTGCCATTGTGGCAGGTCTCTGTGACAAAAGCTCCATCAAGGCTCTGCACTGCCCCAGCCTGGCTGGGTTTGCTGCCCTTCTTTCCTGCATTCTCCTTGCATGTGTAGTTCTGCTTTGGCCCTTTCCTTGTTATGGCCCAATGAAATCTTCTTGCCCCATGTTGGGCTGAGGTTTTTTGTGCTGTTTTTGAGCCCTGCTTCTCTTGGTTTGCCCTCCAAGAGCAATTCACTAGATGTGTCGTGAGCAGGTGCAAGTGTTGGACCATCAGTTCTTTAGTGTCCTGTGCATTCCTTTGGAGTGGGACTTTGTCCTCACTTCGCTTGTCGAGATGTCATGGAGCTCCCTGTGAGTCCTGAAGTGGTGGATGAAAAATTGTAAGCAAATTTCTGCAATTGTGTTTGATGTATGAGAAAGTGACATATGAATACATGAAGAGTATTCATGAAGCTGACCAGAAGCTCATCCAACACCTTTCTCTTTTTTCTTAGGTTAACTGTAATGGCTTCACAATTGAAGATGAAGAACTCTCTCATTTGGGATCAGCTATATTTCCTGAGTAGGTGGATATTAATATTTAAAAAGATAAGACTAACTTATTTAAAAACAAACAGAGGAGGTAGATATCTACCAAAAGAATTAATTTATATTGTTTTAAATATCTTTAATTGGCAAATAAAATGTGGCAAATTATTTCTTAAAAATCTTGTAATTTTGGTAAAATTGCGCATGTAATTTGTTTTGAAACGTAGATTGTGAACTTAGATTTCAGCTTGGTAAAGAACACTTATTTGGGTAGCAGGTTCTGGACAAGGACATCAAGTAATGATCAAAGACAAATGAAAAGGATTGCAGGTGACTTGCTCTTTTCACAACTTTCTGTTTTGGCTGGGTATAATCCTTCCCCTGGTGCTCTCTGAACAATATCATTTCTACCCTTGTTCCTTGGCAAATAGTAAATCCCTTTCATAGCTTCTTTGAGCCTCCTTGACATGACAGTGGAAAAAAAAAAACATATATGTACAAGCTTCTTAGCTTTACAGATAAACTACAGATATTAAGTGTTAACTGCAGTTCATGAATGGGGGCCTGCAGCTGTCTTTAGGGCCAAGAAACATTTCTTGCATTTTTAAATCTGTCCTTCCCATTTAATATTGTGGCAGAGGAGGGTATTTTCTGTCCCTGATCTTTGCGCAGCCTGTATGAAGATATTAGCACTGAGGCTTAGTTTGATTTCCTGGTGAGGCTTGGATTACTCATAGCTTATCTGTGTCAAAGTAACCTGAACCTTACGGATGCCCACTCAGAGCTGGATGTGATTTTGCCAAGTGCTGCAGACAAGCAGTAGTAGCTAGTCCTTGCCTCAGAGATTCTTCTTCTTCTTCTTCAGGCAGGTCTGTCTGATGTTCATATCCCTGATCTGCAGATTGGAAATTAATGCCTTGAAATGCCCAGGATCAGAGTCATTGTGGGAAGAGGAGAGTATTAAACCAGGATGTTCTGAAAAAATGTCCAGCACCATCACTTTGTAAATGATCAGGATATAAGAGTCAGATCTTTCCTACTTAGCAGTTATGCCTGTGAGCTAAAAATACTGAAGAGACAGTTGAGTTGTTATTTTGCTAGATTGGAAGAGAAAGAATTAAAATTACAAATTTTATCTCAGATAAGACATGAACTGCACTTTCTCCAAGGTTGGTAATAAGGGGTTTACTTTTCTCTATCTGTCCAGGTTTTTGTCCAAGTCATATTCTTGTATAACAGACAGAGATCTCCTCCCTCCCACTTCAAACATAGAGGCAGCTTACATTTGAATAGAAGCCAGCTAAAATTTTAACACCCATTTCAACTTACAATGCAGCAAAGACTTTTGTTTTCCTGTATTTACTTTTTTCCTTTTAGGTTAAACATGTTTTTCTTTCTCCTCTGAGGAAAACAGTCTGTCTGTCATGTTGATAGTAAAGCTGTATGAACATACCTGTCAGCTGTCATGTAGCACTGTAAGAAGGGGAAAATAATAACTTGCCTGGTTCTCCAATAATAGGATTTAAAAATTGTAATGATTCATTAGCACAGGCATTCTCCATATCATTAGAATAAATAAAAGTACAACAGATTTTCCCAAGGTTACCTTCATGTTAAGCCTCAGAATAAAAACAACTTAGAGAGACAGACTGACTCAATCTTTCAGATTTATTGATTTTGTGAAGTGGTGCTTAACTTTTTGCATGTTGCTTGTGGCGGTGATTGGGGAAAACATTTACTTTTCTACTTTTACAGTGTTGCATTGATGAACCATAGCTGTTGCCCAAATGTGATTGTGACTTACAAGGGAACCCTGGCTGAGGTCAGAGCTGTTAGAGAGATTGAGCCTGGAGAGGAGGTAAATGCAATGTTTGAATGTTCTCTGTTCTCGTGCAGCCCGACAGGATTCCTTCTACTTCTCAGGGATCATTTCAATTAGATGGCAATTTAATAACAGGAAGGAAGGATCTCTTGTTTCTCAGAGAAGTGCAAGATGGTGCTTTGGAAAAATTAGGGTGGCTCAGGAGGACTGAAGGGATTTTTGGAGGCACTACCCTGTTTTTTGCTAAAACATGGGAAGGGCACCTGCAGCAGTCACTGTGTATCTGCCAGCCTCTCTCTCAGTTTACCCATCTGTAAAATGAGGCTGAGTTTACTGATGTTTGGCTGGTGCTTTGAAATTCCAAGATCAAAGCAAATTATTACTGCTGTAATAGTTCCCAGTATAATAGTAATGTGTTGAAATTGAAGCCAGAATAAACAAGGTAAATGGGTACAGATAAATCCTCTGACTTCTGTTTGGACTGAGCATCCACAAAACATGGGACTTGGTCATATAACCTCAGTGGCATTTGCTGGGAAATCACAGAAGAACAAATGTGTGGCTTTAGGTGGAGTGAAACTGAACGGAGAGGAATAAAAATCTGTGAAATTGAGTAAGGCACTGGGTTTACTTTGAAACTTTCTCAATCAAATAATGAATTTGGCAGGGAGTTTTAAACAGTAGAGCTGCACTTTACTTAAAAAAAAAAAAAACACAAGCAAAAAAAGATGTTAAATAGAGCTGGGGAGGATGTTCAAATACCTGTAGGGAATGAAGGTACTGAACATCCTCTCTGGGGATGGAGTTTGTGCAGAATTTCAATGGCTCATTTGTAAATGTTAATTTAATGGGCAAAGTTAATGCTGATAAGCTCAGATTTGATTTTTTTTTTTTTAATAATATCTACTGTCTTCTGAGGTGTGTAATAGCAGCCTGGAAGAAAGTTAGAGAGGTTATTTTTATGGATTGTACCTGATGCCCCTTGTGAACAAACTTGCTTTAGCCAAGGGTGAATGACTCAGGTGAGAAAATTACTTTGATACCATTTGCCAGTGATGATTTTTGTTTGTGATGTTGGCACTCCCTGCAGATGCATTGTGGTAACCAACAGGACTGATTCTGCTTCTGGCTTCAGAATTCTGTTGTGGAATCTCAGACATTTTCAGCATTTTGGGGGAAGGTGTATCAGTAGAAGTAGAGATGTGGAGTATTTATCTTGCTTCACATCATCTTCAAGTTGGATTGAATCCTGCCCTAGAAGTTGCATCAGGTCTCCAGGACCTCGCAGGTTTTGCCCATTTGCTCTTCTGACACTTCAGAATGTTCTAAACGTGAGCTGTGGCTGTGTGTGGTCGCTGTGCAGTCTCCCAGCCTGTGTCTCCATCTTCAGGCTCCGTGTAGCCATTGCAGGACAACATTTTAAAGTTTTTTTGGTTTTTTTTTCTGTAAATGTAGTTCCTGCATTCCACATGCTTTGAAAATATCGAAGGGAGGAGAGGAGTATGAGGGAAAATGTGAGATGACATGCTCACACTTAAGAAGAAGGTGCACTGCATGAAATTACATGTAATTTTACCTTTGAAGAAAAGAGAAACTTTAAGTATAAAGTCTGAGCAAAGCATTTCAAATGACTGTAAATGCAGGAACGGAGCTAAAGCTCTTCCTTGGTCTGTAGAATGATCAACTGCACTGTGCATAGGAAGTGTTTCTTGGGGGAGATCTCGTTTTAAAAGCACAGCATTAAAGCTAGTTCCAGGGGTTCTTTTCTGAAGACCATTGAAATAGAGGAAAACTTAAGAATAGTGTATATGAAGAGCCTTTAAAATGTTCAAAAGCAGGTTTTCTTTGCTTTAAAATATTGCTGCTGAAGTAAATCTGATATTCATTCTCCTTGAACTGGAGCACTGGGCCTCTCTTCTTTTCAGAGATCTAAAGGTCTTGTCCTAAGTTTCTAAAGCTACTAGTGACTGCTGTTGCCCCAATTTTTGTAGGTTTTCAGAAAGAAAAATTTGAAATTCCAGCCTCCGAAAAAACCAGGCCACTGTAATTTATCCTAGGCTGGATACCTGAAATCATTATTTTACTTCTGAAAAGGAAGCATCTCTTTGTAGTCTGACAGGAGCCTGAGATTTATGCTGGGGTAGTTTCCTTATCCACACCTGAATCTTGCTGTCCTGGGTGCAAGCCAGGGTAATATTTGAGGGAAATTCCATAACAAATGGGAAAGGAACATTTCTCTGTCAGGTTGCACTCACAAGTGACAACTCCTGATGCTGCCAAGGGGCTTGGAATGCGAGGCAGCAGGCAGGTGATGTGGCTGCAGGGGTCCACAAGCTGCATGAATATGTCATTGTCATACTGCATATATCAGAACAAGTATAATAAATATGTTTAGTGATGCTGCTTCGCACTAACTGTTGTTTGTTTTTTTTTTCACTATGGAGATTTTTAGCAGCTATATTGACCTGCTGTATCCCACAGAAGACAGAAATGACCGGTTAAGAGACTCCTATTTCTTTAGTTGTGATTGCAGGGAGTGCACTACAAAAGAGAAGGTAATGGAATTGGTGTGAAATGTACTTCTGACTGGCAGGGCACCTACCCATGTCCTTAGATGTCATATCCTCTCTCTTAATTGCATTTTGGAAAGTAGGATAATGGGGATGGGGGAGGTGGTTGTGTTTTTCTGTCTTTCTGTCCAGAATGCTTTCTGATACTCATTCTTTCCACTGTAATCATGACACACCAGAAAATTTCCTGGTAGAGGCCTATTTAAAGCTGAGCTACAAAGCAAAGATGAAAACATTGTTAAAAGTAGATAATTATACTGTGTCTAAGCTACTTGGCCAAACTAATTTAGCTCAGAACTTTTTTTTTTTATTATTTCATCCTTTCTACCAACTCCTAGCAAGTAAATCTTGCTTGGGGCATTTCTGGGATAGAGTGCTGCTGCATTTCCTTGGTGGGACATTTCAGTCAATTCTAGGGGACATTGTATGGCATGTCTGGATGGTTTGGAGACACAGCAGAATCTGAGGAATGATCTTTTCTACAATAGCATCATGCTAATCTTCTGCTCAGGTGGTCCTGGGTCACAGCCCCTTGTGATGTGCAGGCCAGAGTTACCTTCATTAAACATGAGCTGGTGCCCCTCAAAGGGCAAAGGAAGATCCAGACAGTGTTCCTGACAAAAAGGTCTTAGGTGTTTTAAAGAAAAGCACTCCTTGGAGGGAAAAGCTACCCAAACCCAACAGATACTGAAGCAGCTGTTCCTGTGCAACCATTTGGACCTCTTTCACTGAAGGTCCTACAAGAATTGAGCTCTGTGTAGCTTATCTGTCATTCCAGACAAGATCAATGTGTCTAACATAATCTAATCCTTAAATTCCAGATAATTTTTCCTCCCATTTTCACCAGGCTTCCCAAAATGACCAGCCAGCCATTTCCTTCCCCTAAATGATGTCATTTTTTGTGATTTTTTTTTCCAGATAGTACCCAGTATTGTTGCTTGAGGCCCTTCTGTTGATACCATATCATTTGTGTTCTTCCCCACAGTTACCTTGATAATTTTGCCACTGAGTTTAGTGAAGCCAGGATTTCATCTGTGATTTTCAACAATGTGCTACTCTGGGAGTCACCTGTCACTCAGCCTCCTTCAATTTTGGAAAGAGTCCCTGTAGCTCTCTCAGCTGGCACATTAAATAATAAAAGAAAAAAAATCTTGCGACAATGTGAAGCTTCAACAGCAAAAAATTGTCTCTAGATTGTAGCTGGCTCCTCATGAAATAGAGATGAGAGAAAGTGGAGCTGTCCAGCAAAAATAACAAAATATATGGAAATGTGGTTTTGTCTATAGATCTGAAGGATCCTTTTCTATATTTAAGATCATTTTCCACAGAGATATCATTTGGTACTCAACCTGAGGTACTTGAGCTGGTATACCTTTAAAACTAAGCCTAAATTGGTTTTAAACCCTAATCTTTTAGAAGCAGTGAAATTTCTTATGTAAAACCACTTGTAACACAAAATCGAAAAGCTTTTCAGTCTGTCAAAAAAAAGAGACTTAGTGGAAGTAGAGAATGGCAGATGAACTGGAAGGCCAGGGGATCCTAGGATTTCTAGCCAAGGCTTTAAAGAAAAATTGCAGGTGCACATTCTACCTTTGTTTTTTCATTCTTTGAAGAGCTTAAGTTCACATCTGTGTCTTTTTATTAGAGAAATTTTGTATAGCAGGTGCACTTTTATTTGTAGGGCTTGGAACCTGCCTTTGTAAGCTCCATTGTGTTTCCTTCAGGATAAAGAGAAACTGGAAATCTGCAAGCTGAATGATCCTCCATCAGCAGAGACAGTAAAGGACATGATCAAATATGCCAGGAACGTGATTGAGGAATTCAGGCGAGCCAAACACTACAAATATATCCTTTGTCTTACCCTGACTCCACTGGTGTGTGACCTAAAAATCTTGCCTGCTGAACTTCAGAAGTACGTGCAGGAGAAATACTGTGACCAGTAGAAATTAAACTTATCTCTGTCCTCTTTGTGGCTGAAGGCATTATCAGGTAATTGTATAATGAGAGGCCATCAAGTTATTGTGTTCCTTGACTTCTTCCTACCCCCTAGTGAATTACTGGAGATCTGTGAGCTCAGCCTGGACAAGATGGGTGCAGTGTTTGAAGACAGCAATGTTTATATGTTACATATGATGTATCAGGCCATGGGTGTCTGTCTCTACGTGCAGGACTGGGAAGGTGCGCTGTGTTATGGGCAAAAAATTATCCGACCCTACAGGTAAATATAACAATTTTTTTAATGTTCTAATTAATAATCTGAACAATTAAGACAAGTTTGTGCAGAGATCACTTTTCTCAGTATGTATTGTAAAAGCATTCTACTCATGAGACCACTACTCAAAAAGGAATATTTAAAGGCCAGGACAGTGTTTCTGTCAGAATGTGGTCTGCAATATATAGCAGGACTGACTTTGAAATCCTTGCTTTGGGTTCTCAAAATAATTTTGTGCCACCTTAGTGCCATTCTGCTTAGCTAGATAAGTGCTGGTTTCTAAAAAAACATCATTTTTTACTAAAGAAGGGTTTCAAACTTCATCTGCAGCCAGTGTTTTGTACAAGGTAATGGAGGCAGAGCCTGTGTTGCTGCCAGCCTGCCGCAGTCTCCCAGTCCTGTCTCTGCAGCAGCACAGTCGGCGCGGCCCCAGGAGAGCAGAGCCGTGTCCCAGGGCTGGGGCCGAGCTCAGAGCTCTGGGTGCCCCATGGCCCTGATCCCACTGCCCCAGAGCTGCAGGAGCAGGAGAACGCCCAGCCTGGAGCCCGGCGTGGGGCAAGCACGCAGCCTCTGAGGAGATATGAATACTGTTTCTGAGCAGATTCTCTGTTTCTGCAGTAGTAAGCCCGTCGGTGAGAGCCAGCCAGTTACACTGGCTGTGTCTGGTCCTGCCATGAATCTCCCAAACAGATTCTCGTCTTGAGACGTGACTTTCTTGCCAGCTGGGGGGAGCGCAAGAAAAGCTCTCCCTTTGGAACAGATGCCAACATAAAGTCACAGATCACTTGGCAGAGAGCAGTGATACAAAGAAGGAGCCAACATTCCCCCCCTGGGGGCTCAGTGCTATTTATCTTGCCTGGGACTTGCCCAGCTCCTCTGGCTCTGAGCCTGGCATTCCAGGTCAGCTTGGCGAGGCGGGCTGTGCCCGCTCAGTGTGTGTGAGCACAGACTGCCGTGTGTGCCCTGCACGCTGCGGAGGGCCCCTCGCTTGCCAGCCCACCAACCACCGTGGGACACGCAGAGCCGCTGCCGCGGGTGCAGGGTGGCTCCAAAAACTCCTAACAATGCAGGCTCTCTCTGTAGCTGGCTAGATTGAAACTAGTGGCAGAAAGTCATTGCCATCTGACAGCTGTTCAGAGGCATATGGTAGTTTCAGTCCAATTCCCAGCTGACAGGCGTCCCCATCCCAGACACAATTGGCTCGGGCTCTTGGCAGTCACGGCAGAGGGGATGAGCGCTGAATGGGCAGGGGCACCGAGAGGCAGCTTCTTGCCCCATGAGAGGGAGACAGAACTGGGAAAATGCTGTGAAACTGCCAAAGTTGATGAAGCTGAATTTCTTTCTCTTTTGCAGTAAACATTATCCCTCCTACTCGCTGAATGTTGCCTCCATGTGGCTGAAATTAGGGAGACTCTACATGGCACTGAAGAACAGGACGGCTGGAGTTAAAGCCCTGAAGAGGGTATTTATTGCCTGGTTTCTTCATTAATAACACCAGTTCAGCCATGGGGTTGTTGAAACATTGTGTACTTCTCTGTCAGTGAGCCTAGTGTGGTAGGAAATGCACCATGTGTTAATATATTTGGTCACGGGATTTTTGGCTCAGATTTGGATTTTCTGAAGATGGAGGATAGGTCTGCTCTTGGGTGCCTTTTCACAGTAGGCTCATACTGCAGCAGCTGGACTGAGAATTACACTTAAACATTTGCTCTGAGCTCTTCACTGAGCTAGAGCTGCACTAATGTAAATGAAGCAAAACCCTATCTTCCCCTCATTTGCTGGGTAAGGACGGGAAAAGTGCTTGGCTCTTATAGAATGCACATAGTGTTTCATTGAAGTCTGTGTTTTCTATATCCAAGTTAAACTAGGCATGCTTTTGATAGTTATTTGTTCTGGAACCAATCGATTTTTACATAGCTGAAGGGAATTCAATGCATCTGGTAATGCTGAAATTGGCAAATAAAGCCGTTTGGTTTTGGGTTTTTCTTCACCCCTTTTTATTAGTCTGTGTCTTATTCTTTAGTTTTTTATTCTGCTATTTTTTTTATTAGTCTGTACTATGTTTCTTCCCCCTATTGTTGCTGGACAGAAATTTATTTTAGTTTCTTAATCATCAATGACTACTGTAGCATATAATGACTCAGTGTGGAATGTATTTATTTCTTCTTGCTTTTTAGGTGCTGGCAACTTTTAGCCAGCAAATAACAGCACCATCCAACCATGGTGAAAGATGCTAGAAGAATATATCCTCTAAAATTTAACTGTTACCTGGTTTGAAATTGGCATAGGTTTTCCTTCACTGTGGTGTTAAACCCTTGAGTAGACATGGGAATTTTGCCAGTAGGAGCATGGGATGGGGGGTAGGGAACTGTGAGGTAAATTTGTTGGCATAGTTAGGTTTCCTAACACAAACGTTTTCTAATGACTCACTTCCAAAAGCTGTCTACAGGAACTGCCCAAAGTTATCCCAGCCTCTGATGTTTGGGATTTAGTGGAAAAGCAAACCCATTGTTCCCTGTCAGTTTCTGAGCAGCTCATCTAGAAGGTCCTCCTTTCTTTTTTGGGCAGGAGGAGGGGTGGAGTCATTTCTCACTGCTGAGGTGACACCAAAAGCCCTTGTTGTACTGAATTAACAAATACAAGAGCATAAAAGTTTCCCAAGGATGAAATGACCAAATGCTCAGAGGGCCAGGAAACTGCAATTCCTTGCTCTGTCTTAGGTCTGTTGGTTTTAAGCATTCTCAGATTTACTTTTTTAACTTACTTACTTACCATTCTCAGACTTACTTTTTAAACGGTTTTTAGCCATTCTCAGACTGAACTTTTTTCTCAGTTCTATCTAATGTTGCCTTTTATCTTTTCTCAAGAGAAAATCTTGCCCCAGCACACACTCCAGGGCAGGAAGGGTGCCAGTCAGGGTTTTGGCTGCCTGCAACATTCCCTCCTGGGCCTGGAGCAGGCGAAACGCTGGGAGTTGGGCACAGCAGTGTCTGTCCAAATCTTATGGGATCTCACTTTTGTCTAAGAAGTTGCTTCCTTCCTAAAGCCTTGGCAGCCCCTGGAAGGAGCAGAGGGTTTACAGACTCAAGGTTGAAATGCCTCAGCATTACTCCTTGCCCTAGGCCTGCATGTCTCTGACAGCTGAAGGATGAATTGGTAGGAGCAGAGCTCGCTCTGATATTGGCTAAGTCCTCTGCTGGAATATTACCCACCACACTTGCAGTTTTCTGTCCTGGAGCTGGTTGCATTCAAAGTAGTTTTGTCAGGAATATAATTTTTGAAAGGTGCTTTGGGCTCCTTTAAGATCAAAGATGTATTCTCTGAATATAAAACCTTTATTACTTAGTTTTGAATTTCATTTTATTTCCTACTGGGTTTATGACTACAAGGGGACAAAAAGTAGCTAGAGGTGTCAGACTGCTTCAAACCTCTAAAGAGAGTATTTATAGCCTGGTGTTATATATGAATCAATTGTGTGAATATTTTTTTTTTCTTTTCATAGGCAATTGCTATCATGGAAGTAGCACATGGGAAAGATCATCCATACATTTCAGAGATCAAAAAGGAATTAGAGGACCACTGAGCCTTTGAATCTATGCAATCTTTCAAACCTTTATTTAAAAAGCCTTGTTATGGAAACCTTCAGGAGCGCTTTGAAAAGCGGTAGAGTATGAACACAGTTCTGTCCTATAATTGGAAAGACAAACACATGTAGGCTTAGCTTCCACACATCTACAATTGCCTTTCTTTTTTTTTTTTTTAAAGAAGCATCCCTGGTTTCTTAAAGGTTATGCCTTTTGATGGCTCATGTGCAGAAATGGCCATTTCTTTCTTTAGGGGTGTTGGTGTGGATCTTATTTGTGTTAAGTAAATAAAGTGGTCTTAGCCCCTCTTGATTCCACTTGTACACTTAAATGGGTGCAATAGTTTTGTGATATGTACTTTTGCCCAAATAGTTTTGCGTAATCTGAAAAAAATTAGCAAAACCCTACATTTTCTGTTGTGGTTTGGTGCATATTTCCTTTTTTTCTTGCATCATTTTTATTTGCAGTGGCTTAACTGAGAAAGAGGGGAAATAGGGCAATGAATTATGTACATTTTACAGCAATGCCACCAATGTTCCCTCAACAGTTACTATGCAGGTCCATCACTGCTCCTGGCAAATGAGGATTCATCACAGCAAAGACCTAGAGCTCAATTTGTCTTGTACAGAAAATACTGACACTTATGTTGGAGCTTGAAGGCTCGCACAAGACATGAACTATGCAACTTCTGGCTTTTTAGACTCCTTTACAAGTTACAGTGAGTTATTGCAGAGGAGAGCTCATATTTCCTTACAGCCGTACCTTCACCTCCAGGGGATTACAACTATTGTAAATAATATGTTAGCAATTATTTTTAAGAGAGGGACAGGAATAGTTTCTGAGGAAAATGTCCAGGACTTAGCTTTCTCTACCCATATACAAAACAAGTGGATTTTTTCCCCTCCATTTAGATCAATGGCAAGAGTGTACTTTTAAGGATGGGGGGGAAAAAAAAGAGTGTAGCTATAAATGACTAGCATCAAAATTGAAATATAGTGCACAATAAAATTACCTGCCTCTTTACTGTTTTCACAGTTTATAAAGTATGATGAGAAAGAACACATCACCCTTAAGAACTTCAATGTATTTTCTTTCTTGTAAGCACTGCTCTGAAAATAAAACTACTAGAACAAGGGTTTGTCAGCTCATTTTGCTGAAATCTTTCATTGCTCTCCAGCCAGCAGTTGTTGCTGGAGTACATAAAACTGCACCAGATCTACAATTCCAGAAAGCCAAGGCCATTTAACTACAGCCAAGCCTAGGAAGAGGGCACTCACTGACTATTTTTATCCTAACTTTGGTCAAATAATATCTTGTCCTGGGAAATAATATCTTTACTTCAGCAAGTCTGTCCAGAGCCCACACCACACTTCAACACCAAAGAATTGGATTTGCTGAACATGAGGCACCAGTGGGAGCCTTGCCCCTGTGAAACTTGGATTACTATTTACAGGTGGTTATTCAAAGCTCACTGTGGCCCTGGCTGTGCCTATCAGTTTAACATGGGAAACCAACTCAAGTGGTGTAGGTATAAATACAAAACCCTTAAGCTGATACAGAAAAGAGCACAAACATTTTTTCCTTGAAAAAAAATGGTTTATTGTATATTGTGAATATGAGGGACAGCCTTACCAAGAAAACTTTAGTGACTGAAGACATTCTCACATTTGCAAAAGCATATAAGAAACTATTTACACAAAGGCAGTGAAAGGGGTAAAAAAATTATTGCAGTCAATTAATGCTGATAGAACTTTTTATTATAAAAAGAGAAAGAAAAGAAACAGTGCAAAAATACTGTCAAAAGTAATCAGTTCTATACACAAGATAAAACTGACAAGCATAAGCTTATGTACTGATATGAATAATACATTAGAATATAAAATAGCATGCATAGATTTTTTTTTAAAGGCTTTCAATAGCATAGGATAATTCTGCCATTCAGCCCTAACAAGGAGGGTTGGGGGCAGGAAGGGCACATAACTGATGTCTCATTTTTCTACAAAATGTGTACATACAGCGAGGTGGTGAGATTCAGATCACTGTTTTGTGCTAAACTGTCAGGTACAGAATTACAGAACAAATAAAACCAGAGACATCACAATACTGAAGTAAAACAGGACAGTAAAATCCAGTGACATAAAACTTAAACATGTTGTCTCATTTACCACATTCCACACAATAACATATGGAAATATTACAGTCATCTGCATGTGTAAACTTTTTCCTTTGTAAAATAACAAAAGAAAGGTACTGTACTAGTGAGGAAAATGTATTGCCCATATGGAGCAACCTCAAAGGGATAAACATCCTATTACCAGTGTTTCTGGCACTAGAGATTTGCTTTCTTTTAACAACCAAGCAGAAGCAAGAAAATATTTTTATTTAACATACACAAAAAGGAAGTTCTTATACATTACACGTATAAGTTATGGAACTCACCAGCACAGGACATTGTGAAGGCCAGAGGAGTAAATGCTTCTAAAGAGAAGGTAATGTGATTCATGGAAGATGGATCCATTAGGAGGTACTACACACAGTGAGCAGGATACAGCTTTGGCCTCAGGAAGCCTCTAAAGGACTGGCTGCCAGGTGCACCAGTGGGGCTGAGCACCCTTTTCTAGACACATCCCTGTTTCTTCCTCAGCTACCAGCCACTGTCTAAGTCAGTGGGTGCCCCACAACCTGACATGGAAACTGTTTGTGGGAAGCATTCCTCTTTTCTGCCTCCCTGCCTAATCAAGGAACACTACCCCTGAGATAACTGGAACTGACTGTCCAGCCACTGTGAATCAGTGGCAGTCCTTCTCTTGCTGTTATATAATGCTGGAACTCCAGTGGAAACTCCTATTTTCAGTGATTTCCAGTTCACTCTCCAAAGGCAAAGTCCTGTTGTTAAAGCATGCGGAAAACTATCAGTGAGGGTGCACAGAAAGCACAGGCAACAAAACTTCAAAGAAATGGCAGCCAAAAAAACAGCTGAGAGAAACCAATGGAACTGTAATCTAAGATACTCCAAAAACACTGACTAAATTTATTTACTTTAAATATTTATATAAAACACTGCTATTTTTGACCTGTGCACTGTTTTGTTTCAAAATCTAGCAACAGTTTATTTATGGTTAATACCTCCATTTTGTTTTGCCCCACAGCCATTTGTTCCTTTCCTCAAATCCCCAATCCCTTGAAGCAGCTGCATGTATAATGTCCTTCTCTCTAAAGACTTAGATGGCATCTCTAGATCCCTTAGCACCAGATCCTACAAGAAAACGAGTCTAGAAGGCTAAGAGTGAGCTGGGGACAATTGCTTTTGGGGTTCTGGACTTGCAGCCTTTCTCTTACTGGCATCAAAACCTATCCCAAACTCCATATGCCTTATATGCAGCTTTATATTCATTTTGAAGAAGGATCAAAGGCTGTTTTCATGCAGTCCTTCCTCAGGCCAGCTCAGGAATTTGTTCCTGCAATGTGATGCAGGCCTTTATTACCTGCAGTGGCTGCCACCCAGCATTTTTTCTTCCACCAAGACAAGCAGCAAAATTTAACTCAGACCTCCCTCAGTGATGCGCGAGAGCTGCTACAGCAGAGATCTGCCTGGTGATTCCACTTTCTGAGCACACAGACCACAAACTGTTAGTGAGGCTGACAACAGCTAATTCAGTCATTATCTCCTCCCATGAGACCAGTGGAAAGTCAGCTGTTGGAAATGCAGCTTTGTCAGTTAGCTGTGCTGAATTTTCCCTACAGATTTCTGAGCTATATCCAAGTACAAGACTGCCCATCAACATTTCTTTTAGAGCTGCTTGTGGACTACACAGACATAGCAGGTATTGGATCAAAAAATCATGTCCTGGCTGGCAATGACAAGTGCTATTGAAGCACTTATTAGGTTGGAAAAGAATGAGTAAGTCTGTGTTTTTCCATTTGCATTTCTGTTTGTTTACAATAAAGTAATTTTAAAAAGAAACTAGCTTTTGAAATCATGCAAATATTTAATAATATTTGTAGCTGAGGCAGCTGATTTAAATAAGTAGAACAGAAATGCACTTCAATATACTTCAAGGACTGTGCTGGCAATAGGTTGAGTAAGCTCTCAGAGGTCTTCTACCAGCTAAAACTAGCTTAGGGAACTTCTGATAAGGCTGAGCATTTAGGACCCCTGTATGCATATAAAGGAAAATGTTTGTGGGAACAAGCTTCACCTTTCCTCATGCAATCAAGGACAAGAAGTGCCAAAACAAGCCTTTGTAGGACCTGAAACAAGTAGGACCTGAGCAGCTGACATCCACCATCCTCCCCTGTGACTGATGGAGGACAAAAACAGGATCCCCACAGCACTGAGCAGTGTCACAGCTCAGCTCTCATCTCTCCCATCCCTGCTCAAACAATGGGAAGCATGAAATGCTCAGACCATAACTTTAACCAAAAAGCTGATGCCAGCATCTCAATACTATAGTTGGTATGAGTTTAAATTAAAAAGGCAAAGGTTGTTAAAGACAGATGAAGAGTGTACTAAAAGAAAAACAGACACAACAGATGCCCGAGCCAAACTTACTCCTCTGCTGCAAGTTCTCTCTTGGAAAGCATCAGGGAGTGTAGGCTGAATATGCCAGACTGCAAGGTGGGTGCCCTGGGAGAAGACTGTTTGTGTCAAAATTGTGTTCATTGATGAATTATTGTGAGATTTTCAATCCAGACTTTACTCCAAATGCATGAAACTGGTCTCAAAGTACTGTTATGCTTTGTTTGTTGATATGCAACACAACAAACAGCAACTCCAAACTGTCCTTCTCTCCTCAAGGGTTCTGCTGTTTAAAAGTCTGCAGGACGGAAACTTAGCACCACTGTTGCTTTAAGGCCCATGTGTTCATTCCTGCCATGACTAAGAAAATTGGATGCAAAATGCATTTTCCTGTCACTCCCTAAAGGTTAGGAAATACTGCCCAAGCAGTTTGGCCTGATAAAACTACAACAGGTTCAAAGTGAGAAGGTTAATTTTTTCCCCTTACAAAACTGTACCACATTTCAACCATAAAACATCAGCATGCTGAGGGCTGCTTGTAAGCTGGGGTGGAAAAGAACCTCTGAAGACATGCACCAGCCCAATTCACCTATGATATTAACAGATCTAGTCAAGATAAAATCTAGCAGGGAAAAATACATTGAAGTCAGATGAAAGGAAAAGTTTAAAATTGCCATTCTTTGACAATGAAAAGGAAAAAGTGACTCACATTGGCCTCTATCTACCATACCAGCCACATTAGGAGTTAATTGGAAATGACTGCTTACCACATGGCCACTTATTTGGCTCATTAATAGACACTGACTTAATTTGGAAAGGATTTTTAGTGCTTTTTTCTAATTAATGTTTTTCTAAGACACCTATGATGCATCTTTGCATAAAAAAAACCATTTGCTTAATTTTCTTCCCTTCAAACACAGCTCTTCACACTCTCTTATGCAATAACTTTCCTGTGCTCACTGTAGCAGCAGAAATACACATTGCAGCCAAGAGCAGCTGAATAATAAGACAGGGGAACAGATTCTTTTCCCTCCTGATTTTCTACTTCTCACATCCAAGTGGAGCAATGGGACTTGACAGCTTTGAGTTCAAACTTAATTCATCATTAGGAAATTATTCAAAAAGTTATAACGAGATAACTAATTTAATACACTTTGCTTCAAGGTTTATTCCTTGGCTTTTTTCCCAGATATAAAGCATCTCTCTGCAATTATCATGCAGATGCTGCTGAAGACTTTAAATGGTTGCTGCTAATTTAACAAGAGATATGTTGGCACTTGCAGAAAAAATTAGAGGAAAACTGAAGTTGACTGAAAGCTCAACTGATCCCTAAAAAGAACATGGTCAAAGTATTACAGCAAAATAATTCCTCTCCATTTGTTGGTGGCTACAAGTCTTCACCAGAGACTTTGTCATCATGTTAGGCCTGTATTGTAGAGCACTAAATCAACACAGTGGAGTTTTAAATGCATTAAGGAACATTCTGGTACAGAACATTAGCTTGAGCTCCGCACTAATTTTAGTCCCTTTAGTGCTGAAATTAAGAGTGCTTGTAGGCCTTTGTACATTGACCAGGGTTTGGAGGTAGGGATGCAAAAGAAAAGCAATAGTGGGATTAAAATATTAAAAGTATCTGGGGAAGGGATACCGAGAAAGGTGATTTCACCACGACAAAGTAACTGCATTGCATCACGTGCCTTGAGAGGCTGTGAGATCTTCACCCTTGAGAATTCTGAAACTGGATGTGACTCTGGATAGGCCTATCCAAGTTTAAAGTCAGCAGTGGGGTGAGCAGAGCTGAGTCCAGAGACGTCCAAGAGACCTCTCTAGCCTGATTCCTTCTCTAACCATCCAACAATAGTTCACACCTGAAGACTAAGGCAACTGGAGACGCGTAATTTAAATGAGATTCCTTTTCTACAGAGCATGGGCCTCAAGGCAGTAATACTTTCAGTGTAATTCGTGAAAAGGTGCTTGATTTGGCTTTTTTTCCAGATACATTTGGTTGAAAATCCTCCACTGTTAAACTCTCAAATCACCAGAGTTATTGGAAAGAGCAATTCACTGACTTCAGCGTATAGGTCACTGCATTTCACCCTAATTGCTTCTTATGATTCCCTTCAAGGGTTGTACACAGCAGCAAAAGGCCTCCTTAAAAAGATACAATATTGATTTTTTCAAGGACTAGTCTAAAATGGTAATTCTTGTGGAATTTGAACAGTTTAGCACCCAAAACTCTCTGTCCTCACAATGTCCTGTGCTTGAGCCCTCTGCATGTGCAGAAGCTCAGGTCTCTGTGCTGTGCACCCTCAGCTTCCACTCACACAGAGGTGTGTAGCTGACATCTAGCAGGTCTTGTTTTTACCAGAGAAGCCACATACAGGGTCCAGAACGTCCTTATGTGAAAAAAGCCCACTGCCAAATACCTGTAGGTTTCAGAAGCTGTGCAGCAAAGTAAAAGCCAGCAAACTACCTTTACAAAGGATTGCTTTCCTTACAGACATGTTACAATGCAGACTAGTCATGTCAAATGTGGTTCATTTTGAAAGTCACTATAAGTTTTATGAGTTATGAAAGTAATTCAAAAGTTATTCCAAGAAAAATAAATTATATCTTGTATAAAACAATCCATGGGAGACTAGTAAAGAACCATCATTCCTTACTTTCAAGACAACTTTAAAAAGTGCAATATATGCACACAGTGTTGTCAAGGCAGTTCCCCTTGTTCATCAGTAAGGTTCAGTCAGATCCACAATGCTGGGTCTGGGATGTTTGAAAATATTATATAAGTCTTGAGTTTTGCAGGAATTGTATGAGCACTTGGTAGACAAATTTGTACTGGGCTATGGTCTGGATCATAAACACTCTCTGCTCCCGCAAGTGTCTCAGCATCACAGGAACATCCATTTTCTGTAAAGCAAAGGGAAAAAAAAAAGGTATGAGGATGTGAGTTCATTAAATCAAACAATCACTGTCTCAAATATCAGTTATCTGACACAGGCAACTATACTATAGTTATGGAAGACAAAGTTTCTGTGGGAAAAATTAAATCTGCAGGCAAAGATACAGATCCTTGCACTGAAGGGGAAGGGAACTCATTGCCACCAAAGGATCCAGAAACTCCAACACCTGATCTGCCACAGCCAAATGTATGTTAGCAAATAATGCTCCAGGAGATACAGGTCTGTGAAGTGACACAAAGACCCAGTATCCACAATATGTTTTGCAGACTCTAGACCAGCATCAGTTTGGCAACAATGTTTGTTGCCACCTACTGAATATCTACTGGGACGTATTAGGGGTTCTCCAAGAAGGTATCTTCCAGCTTAGTTTCTCCCTAAAGAAACTCACCTGTGTGCCCTGAAAATGCTCTGCAGCAGGAACTAAAGTACAGTACTAAAGCACAAATAAGGAAATCCACTGGGAAGGCATAGCACTAACCCCATTGAGCAGGAACAGGCAGCCTGTAATGGTCTGAACTGAAAACCAAATGAGTTCTGTGAAACAGAGGCCCTTGAGATGAAGCATTAGAAATCACTGCACATTTCATTAGGATGCTATCATCAGATTTTTGGCATTTAGGGAGCCAAAAACCTATGATGCTGTTGTGTTTTATCTGTTACAACAGGTACATGAGGAGCTATTGAGAAGTTGTTGAGCCATGAAGCTCAGCCTGCCAGGCTCAAATTCAAGCAGCGTGTAATGTGAGCCAAGCTGAGGAATACAAACCTTCTATGGCAGCAGTAAAAATGAGCACTAAGATACACACTGGTTTTGAGGAAGTTCTTAAGCAGTTCAAAATGTAAAACTGATGAACAGCTACCCTATCAGGCAACATAAATTGCACTTTGTAATGCCTGCTTGCAGAAACACCAAGAGAGACTTAGCAAGTCTTTTGACTGAGATTGCTGCTAAGCCCTGGAGCCCCAACTGAGCATGGAATCTGCTTCCAGGCATACCTGAAGTTTCCTGGAAAGTTTAAAATAAGTCACGCTGCATATCCATTTCTGTCCATATATATAAAACTCAGAATCTCCATTCCATGTAAACAAGTATTAACTCATAGGCTATCACTTTCTGAAAACAAGGCCAAATATTCTGTTACATACCCCAACAAGCTGTTATAAAAGGACATCTCTAGAGAATCAACAAGTGTAAATATTTGAGATGAGTAATATCATATTATTATCAAACAGGTGCAAAGAAAAATGGAAGCTCTTTCCAGTTAACTTGGCTAACTTGGAGAAGGCCTCCCTGTGGACTCAGATGCTTATGAAATGATTCTTGCTGAGCAGAGTCATGTGGAACCTGATCTCACCTGAGCAACTATAACAAAAACGCAGGCCAGCCTTGACCTGCACATAATGTTCCTCTCTTCAGCTTTTTCATTAGCTTTTAGTGGGCACACTGTGATCCATGCACCTCCTCAAAATGGAGATGGCTTTGCCTTATCTCAGAAATGGAAGAAAACCCCATCCTGCCTATTCAGTCTCACTATTTATAGCCAGCTCAGTATTTGATTCCAGGTAAGGAGAATCCTTAAATTCACCTTCATTACAACGTACATGTCAAAAAAAAAAAAAATATACACCTAATGCTTTGCTAAGCTGGCACTTGCAAACAGAACAAACAAAAATGCTATTTATTTCTGCCTCCCAAACTGAAGATCTCCCATGTGAAAGCATGCTGCAGATGCAATTAGGAGTTAATGTCCCAGTGCCAAGTCTGGACTAAAAGTTGATAGAGCAGGTTCTCAATTACTTTCTTGTACTATGTGTCTACAGCAGTAAGGATGTAATGATGTGACATTTACTTGCCATGCAGTAGTTACTGAAACTCTATCCTTGCAATGAGATACAGCTTTAGACTCAACCAGCCATTGCCCAGAAGCCACAGTGACTGAAGCTGTATAGAATTTGATGAAACATGGCTTTTTACCTGAACCTGAAACCTTAGGCTCAAGAGTTCTGGTTTTCATTCCAGCACTGCTGCAGGCTTTCCAAAATGCTCTTTATCAAAATTTTCAAACTCCCTCATGATTCTTCTTCACTCCTAACATGTTAATGCATTTACTTGCTAGGACACTTCTGTGAAAACCAATTCCTAAGACTAAAATATTTTAAGTGGTAAGTAATTTTATTTCAGGAAAATGAAAGTACAAAATGAACAAATGAAAAGGAAGCCCTCTGTGCAGTATCTGTCACAAACTGAAAACATACTGTCAAGATTTTAAATATTTTTTTAAAATTAGGTTTTAACAAACCAAAAACATTAACTTGGTACAATCTAGAGAAATAAAGGCCTAAATGAAAATTTTATTTATTGCTAATGATGATTTTCATTATTAATCAAGACAAAAGAATGCTTTAATTAGGGGACATCAGAGAAATCCCTTATTATCGAGCACTACCACCAGGTCCTAGTGAAGTTGATGAACACTCATATGAATGATATCAAGGCTCACCCCCATGCTTAGATGTTGAGGTGCCAAAGCTACTCTTTGCCCAGTGGGTGACTTCAGTAAACCACAGACTGACTTGTGTAAATAGAGGTGGCCAGACCCTGTTGCATAACCCTTGGATTTTGCTTCTGTGCACATGCAGAGGGTGCTGTAAAGCATACACAGCTTCACTGATGCTCACAAGCAATTCAGAATGGCTCTTTTATCTCTCCAGCTTTCCTCTGGCATGCAGCAATTTTGTGGCTACTATGTGAATAACAGAATCAGTCACTTCCATGCATCAGTGCATAAGGAAAGTCAAGCAGGGTCAAGAATAGGAGCCATTGCCCCATGCTGGAGCAGCTACTGAGCAGCAGTCAGCACTGGGAGGCTGCTGGATTCCCAAGGTACATCCCTGTGGGCCCTTTCTTGGCCAGGATACCTCCTGTTTTCCCTTTCTCCCCCAAATAAAAAGCAAAATAACAAAGTATCACCTGTGACACATATCTACAGGACAGCTTCACCTTCAGTGAGGCCAAAGCAGAATTAGAGATTTGTCCCATCTGATCTGAGCCCAGGATCTGTAGGGGCCTTGTAACTCCAGAATGATGAACTGCTGGAGTCCTCAGTCTTCCCTGAGCTCACCCAGTGGAAGATTATTGGAAGGGGCAGATGATACATGTTTATTTGTCGCTATTGCTGCATTCTTATCTCTACAAGCAGCTTTGGTCTTTGAGCATTTTCTTAGGCAAGAGAAATCCCTGGTTTCCACAGTTGTCATAAAAACTGTGTGGCACATTGTTAGTCAAGATGTGATGTTTTTCCTAGACAGTTTCACAGTGACAGATGAAAATGAAGTTGTTACCCATATTGCTCTACTGGGGCACTTGTTCGTGACTCCAGACTGTGCTACTTATAATGCTGGCTGCAAACCCTAAAGCCCTATTCCCCACAGGAATACAAAAATACACTTATTCTTAAAACACAGTTAAGTTTCATTCTAGCTGAGATTACAAGAGAGAGGAAGGAGCCCAAGGAGAGAATTTAGAGAGCAGAAAACTTCAGTTTAAAGAGCAAGGACATTATTCTCTAGCCTCTCTCAGGCAGTGCTCGTAAACACACTGTCTTTTAATTAAATACAGGTATGGATTAGACTAAATTCTTAAAAGAGGGAAGAAAGCCCTAACTTTGAATATATTAAAGTAATTCTAATAAAAAAATTATATCAACTATATGGAAAAGTACAGCAAGTAACCTGCCATGGAGAATCTCTGCCTATCACATTTAAGGTCCTTGTCTTGCTCACACAGGTAACAGAAAGAAAGCACTTCAATGCCTTTTAATTTCAACCTCAGGAATGTAGCCAGTTAGCCAAGGGACGAGCTCGGGGTTTGAAAGGAAGCTGACTTACTTCATTATGCTCCAAGCAGCAGATCATGAGCTCTGTTAGGATGACCACTCCAGTCCTCCCCACCCCTGCACTGCAGTGGACCACGATGGGAGGGTTGCAGGTGTTGCTGCTGTCCAGCACGCTGTTGGTGTGCCGACGCACTGACTGTATCTCCTCCAAGTAAGCTGCAAGAGGAGAAAGGCAAGGTTGCAAACATCTAGATTTCTAAATGTAAAAATTAGGTGGGGAGTGGGAAAGAGCGTGGAAAAGTTGTTCTCTGTCAAAGTGGCAATAATTTACATTTTTTGCAACATAATAATTATCTTGGCCAGGGTGTACTGAACAGCACTGCATCCAGCAAGTACCAGCTGGGTGTCAATTATTACTTGGGAGTCTGCTCCTTTAAATTAAATAGTTCTTTTAAAAATTAAATTCTGTTTTCCCCCTTGCAAATCTCCAGGTCCCCTAAGCAGATGATTCTAGACATTACTTACAGCAATTCCTGCTATTAACAGGCTGGGATCAAAACAACAGCTAAGTCCCATTGAAACTACTGCCTGTCAAAGCCAGTATCACATGGGAAGCAAGCGTCCATCTGCCCTGTTTCCTCTCTTCCTTCTCCCTTCTAGACTCTGACAGAATCTCCCCCCCTGCCTCTGCTCATGGTTTGTTTCTCAATAGCTAGAAGCCCTTCTGGGAGATCACTGCTTTGTTTTCCCTGAAGCCATTTGCAGAAAGCTAGGGACTTAGGAACAGCTGCCTTCTGTGGCTGTCCCAGCATCATTCAACACATCCTGCTGTCAGACCACACTGAGAACCTCACATGCTGGAAGCTCACTTGGCTTCCCAGCACTCCAAGTGGGAAGTGAGACCTGGGCTGAACTCTCCTGCTCTGACACTTGGTGTCAGGGCACTGCAGCTCCAGCCATCCTCTCCCCACAGGCAGGATGGGGCTGGAGGCCTACCAACATCAGAAAAGCTGCATTTCAATGCACACAGGGAAATGGGACTCTTAAGTGGTGGCAAACAATGGGAGAGAGGAAATGGGGACAATCGGGTTCCAATTATGCCCATGCCCAACCACAGCTACAGGGGTTGGTAGGAGAGACAAATTATGAAACAAATGAGGAATTGGGCAATAGCTTTTCCTTGAAGACAGCTTCTCTGGTACTCCTTTGCTGAAGCTGAAATGTAGTTCTTTTTATTTTTTGCCTTGGTGACAGACCTGGGGAAAGGAGGATGCAATTTACATCCAGCATATACCAGGCAACGGAGAATGCATCAACTAAAGGACTGTAGCTGTGGCAAGACTGAAGTAGGATCTTCCTGAGAGAGGACTTAGCTGCTACAAAGAGACACTGCCACTGCAAAGCTTTCAGGAACTAAGACAAAAGACATCTCCAACACATCAGTACACCATGCACAGACTCCTTCAGTGGTAATTTAAAGATTTCTGCATCATTCCCTACTGCAGTGCCAGAGATGTGTCTTAAATAATGGTTGAATTCCTATTACATAATATGGGAGTGTTTATTACTTGCCAAGAATCAGGAAGTGTTATTGATACATTACAGATGAATATCATTGCTGTATTTTCAGAAAAGCATGAACCAGGACCGTATGTAATTGGGGAGGCCCTTAAGCATTGCCTGGGTGCATGTGGTTACAAGGGAGTTCAGACTCACTGCATGTGTGGTAGAGCCCTCTGCTCTTTTGCAAAAAGAAAAACTGGAGGAGATGCACCTTATTTCAACAACAACTAATCATCTCTCACCCAGACCTTTCTAATCACATTTGTGTACAGCCTATTATCTCCTACATTCATTAAGTAGTTGGGAAATGGCAGTAAGTTACACCATCAGATCAGCTAGCAGAAGTATCCTATTATTTAAAATTTCCTGAGTTTTTGGCAGTGCTGCTGCTTGGATTTTTCCTCCTGCTAATCACCTTAGCTCCCACCTGTGAGATACCACGTTTTTTATCTCCTAATTGCAGCAAAGTATAACCTAGTTGAGACCTGTGTACACCACAACAACCACTTGATATCAGTCCCAGCTCTAAGTACAGTGAACTGAATCCAGTGTGAGCAATCTTTTTCTTGATGCATCATGCAAAATAAAGGAATCTTACATAAAAAGCCTTGGACTTCTTCTGGACACCCATGGTCTGGCCAGTCAGTATACTGCAAATGCCACACTGTCCTCTCTTGTCCTGAGAGAAGATGCTTGACCTTCAGACCAGTAGTTGCAAAGCAGCCAGAGTCTGTGCGGAACTTGGTTGTCACCTTGAACTTCCCATAAGTGGCTGAGCTGTGCTTAGAGCCCAGTTTAGGCCAGTAACGATGGCTCTTATTTCTTCCTCCCTCCTTGAGAAAGAAACAAGGCAAAAAGCCATTAGTTTCTGCAATTATAATTCTCTACAAACAAAGGGCATAAAACGCTCCGGATAAGCCAAGTATTCTTATTTTAAAGCACTGGAATAGTAAGGAGCATCCCACAAAGTTAAGAAAATACCCATTAAAACTTAAACCTCTCAGCTATGTAATATTTTTAAGTGTAAAACTATTTGAAGACTCTTGTCTCATGACAAAAGACAGCTACTGCCTAAAACACCTTGGTAAATATTCTCCTCCTGGGGAAGACACTCTTTTAATTAGAAGGAGAATCTCTTCAGTAGCTTTTAAGTGTCTGTTCTTGATCAGCCTTGGGAACTGGACAGTGACTTGATGTGCTCTGCTACTCCCTGTGTTTGCTGAAAGCAAACATTCAGGCATGAAGCCGAATGCAGTGTTAGTTAACAACATGTGCCAGCTTTTACAACATAGCACATAGTTCTTGGATTACAATAGGAATAACTGTTTTGCTTGGCATAAGAATAAAAAGTTGTGGGGTGCTTTTGCTTGGGGATTTTTTTGCCTTTTTTTTTTTTTTTTTTTTTTACATGGACACTTCAATGGAAACAACAGCTTCTGTTTTCTTTTCAGCTGATAAGAGTGATGGTATACAGAACTGGCCTTGGATGGGGTGGAAATCTCTGTCATTTTAACCAGGAGCAAGTTCAGAGCTCTCACATTCCAATGGAAACATCTTTGTTTGGCTTGGCCCAAGCAGGGAGAAGGAGGGCTCCTGCTTGTTTCACTTCAGCATTTGCCAAACTGAGTGTCAGGAAGTTAGGAAGTATAGTATGAAAGCAGTACAGGCATATGTTCAAACAGAGCCAGAGGAAAAGGGGATGTTGATAGGAAAAACAGGTTACTGGAGTGGGAAGTGATGATAACAGCAGATTGGCTCACATCAGAAAGAACGATTCTGTGATTTCACATACCTCTTCAGCTGTGACCATGGCTATAACATTCACCCCCTGTTCCCACACCATCTGCCAGAAGTCATGGCATGTGTGTGGCAGGGGCCCTTGGGTAGCAATGTAGTGCCACTCCTCTCCACCTACAGTCACCTGGGAGGAAGGGAAAAAGGAACAACCACTCAGTGCCTGAATTCTCAGCAGTGTCTGTGCCAGAACTGCCTTTTAAACAAAAGAAACTACAGTGAAATCTTTACTTCTTTGTTCTTTTGCTTTTGGTTAAAACTGTGAACAAATATTATCCTTTTTATAAGAGCAAATCTAAAAAAACTTCAGTGCTTCCATGTCCTGTCTTGATGCCCATAACCATAAAGCTTTGGTCTCAATGCCCTCTTTCTTGCCATTGCATCTCGTTCATATAGACAAAAAAAAAAAAAAACCAACAACCAACTAAAAAAATCTGCGCATTTTACTCACCTTGGGTTTTTCAGTTCAGAATCTGAAAACTACCACAGAGTAAATCCAGCACATCAGATGTCTTTCAACCATGAGAAATTTAACATTACCCAAAGTTGTAGTCATGTAAATCTATTTCCCAATACACAACTGGTTTACCAACCACATCTTACAGAAGTATTTGTGTATTTGCATGACAGGTAATGAAATTCTTTTCAAAGCATTAACACACAGATTTACAGACTGTAAATTCTGAAGTGCCCTGAACAGAGCCAGCATTACCTTGCAGTTAGCCAGTATAAAACACTGCTTTGTTTAACTGACAGAGGCAGTTAAAAAAAATCACTTGTGTATTAAAAAAATAATAATTTTATGACAAATAACTTGCTATACATCAGAAAAGGCTTATAAAATCTTTTTTTAACATTTTAGGTAAAAAACTGAAGTGCTTTTAGAACTACTACATATCACTTCAAAAATATGCTTACCAGAAGAACCAGACAAACTCATCATTTCGGAAAGTTGAAATATTTTTCCTTCTCAGCCTCCTAATTTTGTTTATTAGCCCAGAGCCACTTCTCCCAAAGTTATAAATCCCAGAGAAGAAGATTTACAACAAAAATGCTGACACATCCATAAATATCAACGTACTGGCAGACAACGCTATGAGGAACAATCAATAACTCTGACAGGTTCAACCACATACTGTGTTTGAGGTCTTTGAATACATTCTCAGAAATAATAAAATCAATTTATTTATTTGTCAAACAACTGCTTATTAATCTGGAATGCTTGGGGTTTTACACCTGTAAATAACACAGTTTTTGTACAATAACAAGTTTCTCACTTCACTGAAAACTGTTTGACCCTGTACAACAGCTCCTTTTCTTGATTTCATACTATGCAGCATTTTCTTTTTTGAATGATGGTTAAAAACAGCAAGACCAAGGCTGGTAGACTTCTTAAGTTGTTGTACTACATGAGAATTAATATAAACTGCACAGCCCTAAGCAGCAGCCTGCACTTGGACTGATGGTCTGCAGCCACGAGTGCTAGTACAGCATCACTGAGCTTTTTAAGTCAATAATGACCTGACACAGTCGGTCAGATGAAGTACTCTTAAGAACCTTTGTGCTTAATCCATAAATTTATTTACAATTTTTCTTTTCGGTATAGATGATGATCCTTGTATCTTAACAGCAATGATCCATGGTAAATAAGCAGAGAATTATTGTTAAACTGTGGGGCTTGCAGACCAAGCAGTGGGAGCTGGAATCCTCCAGGCATGGATCTTATCAGGATGACAGAGGAGTTTCCTTTGTCTACTGACTTCTGGTCCAAGCCTCCTGGCACATGACATGAAAGGCCCATAAATAGTCTGAAGGGAATGGGATGCCTGGAATGTTTACTGCATTCTAATGCCCTAACTGCAGGAAATTAAAAATTAAATATTGGGCTGAAAACACGGGCACACACTGTGCTGCTGAAGTAAATTTCACAGATGCAATTTCACCTTCTAAGCAAAAGCACATCTGCTTGGCTTCTGCAAGCACCGCTCCAAGTGCAGGAGGGAAACCCTGCCAAGGCCCTCTGTCAGGCATCAAAGCACTGCTGCCTGGCCCTGGGTGCTCCATGGACATGAGATGTGTCTGTGTCCAACAGCAACACACAAGATAAAATGTGGGCTCAAAACTAGCCAGGGAAAATAGCATCGTTTAGGAGTATCTTCTTCTTTTTCTCTACCTACTTTGTAGGTAGAAAAATTGGGGCTCAGAAATTCATCATCATAGCAATGTCTGATTATATAAAAACTCAGTATCTGCTTCCTACCAGGCTGTGCAGAAAAGTGACAAACTGCCAGGATCCTGGTTCAGAAATTATTCAGATAAAAAATTCAGATTTGAATCACCAGGATTCAACACTGTAAATCATAGCCAAGGCCAGCAAATCTCTTTAAACTTTTAAAAGGCTTTTACTCAAGGAAAATATTAATTTTACGGGATGTTTTATTCATTATTTTTGAATTAATTCTTTTTAATTTGGATTTTGACAATGAGAAAACACAGAAAACTGTCTCTTACAAAAGAATCTGTCATCTGATGCAGAGGATTTCTGTTATGCCTCTCAGGGTACAGTAAAAGGCTACAGAGGACTTTGCAAATACTGCTGAAAGCTTAAAGAAAAACAAGCATCTGCAGTCACTGGAGCATAGTTCACTGTTAAAACTGATCATGCTTGTTAAAACAGTCAGGTTGTATTTCTATTTCTATATTGAATTAACACAAAATCTGAAGTTTCTTGATCAAAACATCATTTGAAATATGGAAATTCAATGCAGTTTCCAGTCAGAGATGCAGGGATCTTGCTGGTAAGGTCAGTGCATACTTTAAAACATTGCTTTATTACACTGCAGGTACTGGGGCTGATCTAATGCATTCTCACGAGGTTTGAGAAAAATGGCACCTCTTTCTATACAAACCAGTAGAGTCATTCCACAACAAGCTGGCAGAGGTGGGCACAAAAAAGCCAGGACGCCTCTCTAAAATGACTTCCCAGTCTCCAGCAGTTAAATCAACTTATGCATGTTAGTTGATAGGAGACTTTAGAGATGCCCACGGTGACATACAAAGGCATAACGTTACATCTTAAACTTTTTCAGAAGCTCCAGGGGTACAGAAGACACTGCTGTGCAGCCAGAAATGCAAACAGAGCTTTAGCACACCTTCCTTTGCCAACCAAACTCAAGCAAGCTTTTACCTTTATGTGTGAAGCATTGATGTAGCCTGTATTGTTTTCTTTGGTTGGCACCAGCTCCACTCGGTTCTCCTCGTAAGGAACGACCTCCCTGACGCGGTTGCGCTCCGTGTTTTCAGGCAGGGCAGCGGTGGTGAAGATCCCATCTGCCTTTTTCTTTGGAATCTGCTCGTATTCTGTAAACACCATCCCCTCCTCCAGCTTCCTCTTCAAGATTTTGCACTAGGATTTCAGAGAAGGGAGCACCAACCCATTAATGCTTCTGGGAGGAACATTTACCACTAGACCCATCCATCCATTCTTTGAATTCCAATATGCAGCCATAGCATTCTCTCACTCACTCCTTCTGCAGTTATCTGAAGAAATATGACACATTTCTACCAAGTGAAACCACTGGCAAATTTTACAGTTTTACATTCCCCCTCCACATTTTTGAAGACTGATAGCAGAAAAGGCAAATCTGTACTAAATAATCTTGGTTCAGTAAGAATTTCAGTATGAATATATGATTGCAACATAACAGATATTTTTATTTCTTTCCAGGAAGATCCTACTGCAAGAAGTGTGATATGGCCCATATTTTGAAAATACTGCCTAACTCACAAGGATGCAATGCCTGTGGTTGAACACAACCCCACATACAGACAAGGTGGAGGGGAAGCTCTTCTCCCTGGGTGCCAGACAACACAAGACTGCAAATTTCTATCCAGAAAACCAGAATGATTCTTTGCAAATTTGCTTCTCAAATCTTAACAGCAGCAATTATTTTTAATATCTGAAATTCCATATACACACACACCCCCCTCTGTGTGTGCAAATATCAGGAGGCAAACAACTTCTTTTTTTTTTAATTTAATCCCATTAGAGTCATTAACCAAACTCCTTATCTGTATCAGAACATGAAAAACAGTTTCTGTGTGTAAGCACTGCAGAAGTTCGCCCAATCAAGTGAATAATATGCAAAGTGTTAGATTTACAGATGGATCTTGTATCACATTGTACAGTCAGGTGAAACAGAACAGCCTCCATTTTCACTGACTTCAGTAAATGTTCAAGACATTTGATTTTTCACCTGCATTCAAAGACATACCAGTGTTAGCCACAGACCTTTTGCATTAATGGCTCTGAAAACTTATACGAGACATTTTTTTCACACTTTAAATCAGATTTTAGTATTTTATATGCTTCATGTTGCTGGGAACAAAGAAAACAGGCTCCATCTTACCCTCTCATCCATTGGCACCTTGGTGACTTCATCCTGGCTGTCCTCCGGCACTGGAACCCTAGCAACTGAGAGTCCGTTCAGTGCTGCCAACATCAAGGGCCTCTTCTGGGCCTCCAGGCCTGCCATCTTCTGCTTTTCTAGATTCTTTTGGCAAGAAAAGGCACGTTTTCATCTCTGTGTGATTATTTATAATGCCAGTAAAATGCTGGAATGTTTTTTTAATCTCCAAAATCTGCAACTCTCTGGCCAAGGAATGCAGATGATCACCATTAGCATCGTAAATTCAAATACAACCTCTATTCTTCCTGTTATTCCTCAAAGGCCTGCTCCTACATGAGCACAGAATTTTAATTTCAAAGAAGCAATCCCAGCATGTAATACAGTTTACATGCCATCAAAAGACACACAAATAAGATCTCAAGCATTTTCCTGCAGACATTATTCTGGATGCAGGACACACAAAGCATCACCCTGTTATGTTAAAGTAGCACTCCCAAAGCCAAGGTACCTGGGGCATCTTTTGAAAAGCAATAATTTCAATCTATAACAACAAACACTAAAACACAGGCCATTGTTTCTCTTCTGTGATGATAATGCTTAAAATGAGAAGTCTTCTGATGCACTTAGCTTTTATGGTGATTCAAACAGCAGCCGTGATATATTCTGCACTAAAAACTGAGCTTGCATGTCCCAGAAACTGAATGCAATAGCAGCCAGGGAGGGATATTATTTATCTTATTCATGAATCATATTATGGTATGACATGGAGAACCAGAGCATGAATTTTAAATTCATCCTGCTGCCTCCTCCTTATGCCACTGGGAGTTGAAGCATCAAAAAAGACAGAGCATCTCCAGAAGTGCCCAAATTAGGAATATTTTATTCCATTTCCTAAACAGCTCTTTCTGCTGGATTTGGAAGGAGGAGTAAGCAGAAGGGGTGCCTGGTTCTCAGCACACATATGGAAGCTGTGGTCACCAGATGGGCCAAGCTCAGCTCCTAGAAAGACCCAATGGAACTTGAATGCCCTCAGATATATGGATATGCCTTGATTTTTCAAAAGCTTGTGAACTTTTTCCTCACCACTGGGTTCCTCCAGAGCACTAAGAAAAAAACAAATATCCAAACTCACTCTTCTTTTATACTTTGAGAAGACAAGAAAATTTTTCCTTTGTTTGGGAACTTTATTTTTACTACTTCAAAGGTAAAATAGAAGAAAGTCTGTGCCTAACAGATCAAGGTCACCAAATTACCATTAATATAACACCTGATTACTGTAACAAAATTAAGGCCTGCACATGTCAAGATTCCTGATCTAGGCTGAAACCACCTTAAAAACTTAATGCTAAGGCTACCCCTTTACTTATATTTTTTCCTTTTTACTTTCTATTTTACATTTAAAGTTTGTCAGAGACTAAACTCAGTCTCCATGCTGCAATTTAGTAGCTCAGGTTGTATTACTAACAGTTACACCAGCATAAGGATGTCCAATGTACAAGAAGAGCATTGGACATGTTTAGAACATTTCTTTGAATATACAGTGGTATTTAAATCTAGCAAGTCATTGATCTAGTACACTACAAACTCTTTTCTGCTTTGGACCATTTAGGTGCTTTATTAATTTGTTTCAGGAATGGTTTTGGTTTCAGACAGTGCTGAAAATGAGAACTACAGCATACACTTGGGTTCCTGTGACTACAGGTACACTGCTCACAGCACTGCACCAGGTGTATATGTAGGTCACTAAGGGCATCCCTCATATTTCTGTCATTGCCTTTAAATACTTCTTATTTTAAATTTGTTGCAAGTTTAACAGAACTCTGCTTCTCATACATGAGTGCATTTTTAACAAAATTAAAAATCCAGATGCTCAACCACACAGCCTCTGCATCTGCTGCTTCTCTATTTAGATATCCGGTTCCTCAGTTACTGGCAAAACTGACAATCCATATTCTAGGGCTACCAGGGTTTTATTCAGAGAACTACATTACATAAAGTGGCAGGAAGGGAATTAAAGATCATTTCAACAAAATCCTGAGTTGCCATTATGTTATGTGATACTTCACCTGACACTCTTGAAATTGAACAAAACACCAGTGCCAAAAACTCAACCTCCCACCCATCTCGGCAAACGCATTCCAGACTCGCCCTGCCCTCCAATCCTAAAGGGAAGCAGCCATCAAGGGGGGCTTTGCCATCAGCCTCCTCATCCCTAGATGCCCACCCTGCTTTCCCCCATCTCCAGCCAGCACTGCTGCCAGGGCAGTGGCATCCTCAGCTGGGTCAGACACAGGTCTGGCCAGCAGCCAAAGAGCCACAGCTGAGGCAACAGACAAGCCCAAGCAGTGCATGGGATCAGCCCCCGTGACAGCCCACAAAACCAAATTGTATGTGGCACTTAATATCACATTTCCCAGCTTTAAGCAAATCCACAGCTTCCCACCCACACGTTCCCTTGCAGTTTACTGACCCAACAGTTTTTTGGGATGGAAGTTGACCTGTGTGATTGCTAATTTCGAAGAAGCCACCGCAACAGAGGAAGGCACTTACCCTCATCATGATCTCTCTTTCTATAATGCTGTCCTCGATAGAAAACATTTCAGACACAGGCCTTTCCTTGACCGGCTCTTTCTTGACCCGCTCCTTCACACTGGTGAGGTCAGGCTCTGAGATAGAGGGTCCCAGTGAAGACCCATTTATTGCCACTTGATCAGTTCGAGAGACACTGATGGCTTTGGAAGGCCCCGGCCTCATGGCCTTGGCTCTGGCTACAGCCACAGAAATGCTAACGTGGTCCTGCCTCAGTGCTCCGTTGCTGACACTTTTACGAGGCCCAGGATACTCCGGAGGAGGTTTATTTGGTATTCTAGCCAAGGCAGCTTGCAGCTGAGCACTGTACTCCATGTTCTCATGGAGGGCTGCTATCCGGGACACAGATTCCTGTGTTTCTTCTTCCTCTTCACTTTCACTGCTGTGTATCAGCATTGTGGCATCAGAAAACGTCTTTTTGTGGTGGTAGTGAGGGACTTGCTGAACTTCGTGCCCCATCTGGACCGACTCTTCCGGCTGCACCTGCTCCCGCAAAGTGTTCCTGCGCGGCAGAGGGGCGTTCAAAGTTTTTAAGGCCATGGCTTCTATCCCGCGCACCATATTGCTGATGACCTCCAAGCTGTGGCGCTTGTTCACCGCCGCGTGATGCTTCACGGCCATGAGGGGCTCGCTGACCTCCTGCAGCGACTGGCGCACCACCGGCGAGCTGTCCTCCTGGAAGGTCTTCACCGAGAGCTGGACCTTCCGAGTGACCAAGTCGGGGCTGCTGCCGCTGACGTACTTGTGCCGGTGGCTGGCCAGGTCAGGCGTGCTGGTGGCGGGGCGCGGGCGCGGGTACGGAGGCGGCGGTCTGAAGAGATAGTTCTTGAGCATGTGGGTGGTGTTGTAGCTCTGGCTGCCCTGCAGCTGCATGTTGGCCAGTTCTGGGGTGCTGACCGTGTGGGATATGGCGCTGGCTGCCGTCTTATTCTGAGCAGCATTGTTAGGGTTCATTTGGTCAGACGGGGCCACAGGCTTGTTATAGCCACACCCCTGGGGCCCATAGGTGATCGTGTAAGGGTGCCTCTCTCGAATCTCAGGCTGGCTGTAAACTAGGTCCTCTGGCTGGTTGTAAGCATGTGTGTTTCCAATATTGAGATTCCTCAAAGACTGGCTTTGGCTGTCCATCTGGATCACCCCTCTCTTCATTTGCCTCATGACAGTTTCATAATCTGGAGTTGGCCTGTAAGACGGGACGATGATTGCACTGTGTCGGTGGCTGGGGATATAGTCTGCTCTCATGATGTCACTCCCCGGGATGCTCAGATTTGAGGACATTGGAGATGCCTGGACGAAGTTCTGTGAGCGATTGAGGGAGTTCATGCTGTGGGCACTGCATACACTCCCATTGGGTCCATTACCATTCAAGTAGCTGAAGTCCATTGGACACCTATCCAAACTGGTCTGAGACCTACAGTAGAAAGTTTCTTCATTTCCATGGAAAATGCTATCTGTGTAGAGTAGGGAGAGAAATGTTGACAATTTTAACCCACAAGGACTTATTAGCAGCTAACAAAACTTCAAATGCAGTCTGCACCACTGAGTACAGAGACAGCTTAGTGCACAAGTTCAGGGAATGTTTGGTCTTGGGAGCATCCTTGAGCCATCAAAATAGAACTAAGCAAAGCTACCAACGTAAACATACCGAGCACTTAGCAAAACATGGTAGTAGTTCAGGTCCTTGTGGGAAACATGAAAGGGGAAAGAGAGGAAGTGTTTTTGCCTGAGGTGGCAAGGAAGAATAAAGGGGCATCTCCTCCCTTAGCATGGTGAAAGGGTTCACTGATGCTGACACCATAAAACTCCAGTGCTGCAAGCATATGGTTAACCTGAAAAATTCTCTTGTCTCTTCTGTTGATACATGGCTGTCTGAGATTCAGAGTAGCAGAGGACTGTGAAATTGGAAACCCTACTTTAGACCAATCAACAGTTTTGAGGATCTGAAGTAAGACACATTTGGGTGATCAAAGCTCAGCGAAAAAAAAAAAAGAAAGAAAAAACCCAATCAACAAACCACCCTGCAGATGCACTATAGAATGTTAAATACTTCAGCAAAGCCTTAAGAGGAAATCAAGGGAGTAAAGATCATATACTGGATCACAATTTTACTGCAAGACTGTCCTTGTTGAAAATCCTGCAAGAAAAGCGTCATAGCTTCCCAAACTCTGAAATCAGCTAGTTCTTTGAAAATATAGAAAAGTCTGTTGTAAAACTAAGGGAATTTTATAATTCTTCTAAAATTGAGAATATTCTTCACAGCCTTACCTTCACAGTAGAATAGTAGTAGCCACTAAGTGGCTATGCATACATAGTCAATCCTACTGTATGCAAGCTACTCTACTAAATGGCTCCTTTCAGAACTTCCCAAATTCTACCTTAAAAATAGTCAGACCCCACAACCCAAAACATGGGTTGTTTATCATGCCTAACCAGCATGATTGAGAGTTCCTCTGCTGGTGAGAGTACTTCAGCTGCACCTCTCATGAATTGCAAAGAACAGCAGCCTAACAGACCTGGCTACGTGTATTCCAAAAGGTGGGGTGGTTAAGGGTGTGAGACTCAAGCTGTTTAGGGGCTGGGCTCCATTCCCAGACTTGATCAAAGTAACCTGGCACAACCTCTTAAAGAATTTATTTGCCAAACATGGGCGGGAAAATAGTTAGCCCTCCTTGTGTCTGTAAGGCTAACAATGCTGATGGTGGTGAAAAATCAGCAGAAAAGGTTGTCTACAGATACAGCTTCATGGACAGGACATTATGACTTGTCCTACAGTAAAAGCTTTTTGCTGTCTTCTTTTCCCTCACGCTGTTTCTCTCCCTGGCCCCAGCTGGCACTGCCTTTGAGTACAGCCATCATACTCCCTTTAGAAATTATTTTTTCAGCTCACTGAACTGGAATACCAAGGTTAAGGTCCATATAATCATACGCAGATATTTTAGGGAAATTTGAAAACTGAAATTGGCCTTCAAACAGAAGACTAACTGCAACATTAACTATAAAACTGCTAGTTTCCTGCAGCAGCAGCTCCCATTTGATGGCATTATAAATCTAGATATATAAGGCTTAGGAGCTTTGCATACATATAAAATTGAAGTACATTAAAGGGAAAATATATGCTCTAAGTACCTTGTGAATTATGTGTTTCAGTGTAGTGTTCTCCACACTGGACATGCATAGGAGGCAGTATAAAAGGATGTTGTCTTGGCTGAAATAAAAGCACAAGGAAATAAAAAAGCATTAGAACTTCATTTACTACAATTTTTGCAACTGAAACAGGAAAAATGATTCTGTGCCCTTTCCACTAAATACTGCTCTTTCTTACCCAGCCAAAAGCACATCTTGGCAGCTCCTTATGGAACAGAGAATAACTTTTTGTAAATTGCTTGCTAAATTTTGTTACAGGGCCCAAAACTGACCAGTTAAGACTCCTTTAAGCACAACAACTTCAGAAAACATCATCCACAATTTCAACTCTTTTAAAATTCTTCACATTTTTATTAAAAGCCCTTGTCCTTGAAGAATTAAACCCAAACAAAACAGACACCTAATCAGGACAAAAGCAGACATGGAACAAATTCAAGGACTTAGGACACTGTTATTCACACAATAAGACCACATATGGACTTAAAATAACTCTGTAAATTATACAAACACTGAATTCCTTAGATAATGAATTCAAGTTTACTCCAATAATCTGCACTGAAAGAATTTTTTTAACGCAAATCTCAGAGGGAACAATTCAGCATTAAATCAGTAGGATCAGTTACAGAAAATAAATAAGAGCTGACGCCGTATTCCCCAGCTTTGTCCCTTAGTAAACCAACATATTTTGCAATTCTACTTTGCCACCTGCACTGCTGTGTCCTGTCTGGTGTCACTGACCAAGTTTATGAAAACATATTTCAATATATGAAGTAAGCAGAAAGACAAGGAAGGCACTCCTGTCTCATGAATGTGTCTTCCTTAGCAGCAGAATAAGGGCTTTTCATCCAGGCTGATTCATGTAGCTCAGACTATTAAGGAATACTGTGGATGCCCAAGGCAAAAAACCCCACATAATCTGCCTTTGCGTGCACATGCACCACATGAGCACCAAGCAGGTTTGCTAGCAAAGAGGGGGTGAGGAAGGGGTAAGATTTACATTTGCCATGTAAATGGTGAGAAGGAATGAGAATCAAAGATACTGAGCTCAGTATGAATTCTTGCATATAAAATAGCTGTGTTAAGGCAGAGCTGGAAAACAACAAGAAATATTTTTGCTACAAGAATTACTTCCAAAGGTATAAAGCCCTATTCTCACTGAACAATCTGGGCCAAAGAGACTGCTGTTGACAATTTTAGTAGAGAAGCTGAGGCTGGAACTAACTGAGATGCTGGAAAGCCTAACAAATGGAGGGCAGAGGAAAAGTGCAAGGAAAGAGGAGTGACTTCTACTAAGAATGCATAAACTGGAGCAGACAGTTTTCTTTGTGATAGATATTATGAAAGGTATCAGCAAGAAATCTGGAATTTGTATTTCTAAGGACCATCTGCCTCCTTTGAAAAGAGAACCCTGGGGTCTGAAGAACAACAATATCCAAATTAATAATGATTTGGATTTTTTTAGAAATCAGGTAATCATTATATTAAGATCTCCTACACTGAGGGTTTTTTTCTGGAAAACCAACATTGCTGGGTGGTCTGACAGGAAAAAGAGACAGCAGAAACCATGCCAAAACCATATAAAGGGTCTTGATCTAAAAGTAAAGAACATGATCCCTAGTGAAGTGGCAGAGCCTCGCCCCAAAGATTCCACTTCACTTCCCATTTCTGCCTACTGATTTATTGCTACACAAGACAAATGAATAGGTAGGTGTATGAAGGTATGTGCACTTCAGACAACAGTCAGGAGGTTTTTTTTCCTCCCAAAGAGAACTGTTCCAACAAGTTAACAGAACAATTATGAAAAAGGCAGCTGAAAGTTCACCGTGAGCAATCAGCAGCCCAGTACACTTTTCAATTGATGAGCCCACATTCTTCCTCTTGATCTTCCCGAGACTTTAGGGATTTAAAGCTTGTTGCATACTTATGTTTACAACAAAGTGGCAGCACAATTTGTTTTTTCTTTTGAAAGAGCAGATTTCCATTTTTCATATATAATTTCGAAAGCAGTTCAGTTTTACCCCTCATGATATAACAGAGGCTGTAGCATAAAAATGCAAAGCACCATTCATTTTTTCACCTTCATTTTGCATAGTAATTTCCAGTGTTCTAACTCATAAATACCAAAAATACTGTAAATATGCCACAGAGAATGCAAAGTCTCAGGAAGATCAAGAGGAAGAATGTAGGCTCATCAATTGAAAAGTGTACTGGGCTGCTGATTGCTCACGGTGAACTTTCAGCTGCCTTTTTCATAATACACGGTGCAACTTTTAGATCTAATAGATTGTGTACATAGACACAGGAAAAAAAAATGTGTTGAAATGTGCAAGGATAAAGCTATCCTAAAATCAGAATCTGCTTAAGGCTAATTTTGGAACATTTTCACAAACTGTAACCACACTGTGGGGAAATGTCAAGAAAACACTTGCCCACATCAGCTTTCTGCCATGCAGCAATAGGGTAATGGACTTTTCACTCTGGAAAGGTCTACAAAGGAGGTATAACCTATACCACACATGAAAACTGGCAACCTGCATAGAGATAATATTGCCCTCTGTCCAAAGAACCAGCAATGCTACTGTACAGAAATTCAGAATCTGTTAAAAATAAGATTAAAAAATATTGACATGCTAGATGTTAAAACTTAATCAAAAAACATTTTTTTTTTAGAATGGATGGGAGAAAAAAAAAAGACTCACACATGACTTTTTTTTTTTGCAAATATTTCAGGAAAAAATTACCCAGTTTTGTCAGATACATAGTGTTTCTGGGGATTAGTTGAATGGAAAAAAAACAATTTAAGAAAAACTCTGAATCACAATACTGATTCTAATAGTTTAACTTAAATTAACAGTAACTTCACACAAAAATAGGGCCAACTCAAGAAGTTGCTAAATTGTAAGTAGTCTTTATAAAAAAACATGAGGATTGAAGAAATGTGAAATGCAACATTTTATCATGACTAGATTTGATGCATAGAGCACAAGACATTTCAAAATCTTTCTAGAGGATTATTTTCTCTGCATATTGAAATAACCTCAATGCAGCAGAAAAGATGCTCAATTTCTAAAGGGCAACTAAAAATACAGTGCCTTGAAGACTGTAATTTTTACTACTCACTGGTGATATTATCCAGTTAATCAATCTGGGCAGTCACACTCTTGAAACTCATTCCAATCACATTGCCAACAAGAAGTGAGTTAATGGGCTTATTTGAAATTTAGAAAGTAGTTCATCTTACACTATGCCTCATCCCATCATCCCATCAGAAATGGTATAGATATTCTTAAAGACCTCACAGTGGCACATACCAAAGATGACCTACTCCAGGTTGGCCGTCGTCGGATAGGGGGAGGAGAATTTGATTGTCTGTGGAAGAAAAAGAGAAATTATAGAAACCACAATATCTCAATTCTGAGTCAAGAATGAATGGGAAAAACAAGATGTGAAGAACCCATTCATATTGCTCATTACTGAGATTTTCAGATATATGAATAAATGAAAATAATTCAGGTTCTCCTTTAAATACAGAAAATGTTCCCATTCCAAATTATGCATGCCTTTTGTTCATTACCCTATTTGACTCACTTGGAAACATGTCTCTTAAGTAAAAAAACTGAACATGGCAGACAGGTACAGTCTCAGGTGATTTAATGAGAACATTAAAACAAGGACAATCCTATGAAATTGATAGCAATCACTCCAAAGCAATGCACACAGATCAGGAAGAAAAGGAAAAAAACCAACTGTTAGACAATACTAGCAGAGCCACATACAGTGTTAGAGTAGCCAGGTGCAGTGGAAGGAACAAGGAGTGTAGGAGGAAAAAAATATGATGAAGGGAAAGAAACAAGTTGAAGGAGGTAGAAATATAGTGCTTACGTGAAGAGAGGAAAGGTGGAATTTGTCCTCTTACAGTTTCTGATCTGGTGAATGATGTTATGTGCAATTAGAGGAAAGGCACACAGGAAAACAAACAACTATCATTTTAACACAGAGGGCAGGAAAATTATTTGGCTAGAAAACACGCACCAGCATATGCTGCCATCAATATCTGTAGCTTTAGCACATAAGCTTATACCACGTGAGATCATGGTAAAGAGAGCAATTCTAATGACAAAAATACATTGAAACTTGTTATTTCACTCTTTCACTTCGTGACATCCCCTACCTTTATTAGTCCAAATATCTGCAAGTGACCTATGAATCTGCTACATGCAACACATTCATAGGACCTGCATACTTATGGTTCAGTGTTTAGGGAGAAACATGATCAAAAGCTATGGCTTCTGCAGTCTGCATTGGGACTGGGAACAGAAATTCTCTCTGTTGACCTCAACATAGCTTCAAAGGGGAAATATCCCAAGGTGACAGACTATGGTATTTGACTGTCACAGGGAAAACAATCAGGAGCTCCCTTTGAATTCAATCCCTCTGGAACCATTAAATTGAATTTAGCATTGGACTATTGAAATCCATTATATGCTGCTAAGAAATGTCTTTCCCAGTCTTCCACTCACCTCCCAGGAACTGTAAGGAACATGTACAGTCTAACCAACATCTCTTTCCTCTAAGTGAAAAGATCACTCAGAGCAGTTCACCTCACTGGACTCTCCTATGTTCTAACTCACCATACGTTAATATAATGTGTGCACACGTGAAAGACATTCCACTCTTCCCCTCATAATTTTGGCTTTATTTTCCAACAGATGGCATTACCCAGCTGAACAGATGGGGTGTCCAGCTCTAACTAGAGCGTTGATAGAGATGAGACTCCTTCATGGTAACTTTTGCAAGAATTTAATTTTTTCTGCTATACTCACCCAGCACACCAGGAAAATTTCTCAAAACTAACCTTTTGAAAGCCAAATTTATCTCAATCTGAAAACATGTGCTGGTGTAAATGAAACATCTCAGCTAAGAAATAGGCTTTTGAATTAAAGTTAAAGCCTAATGAATTCCTCCTTCAGTTAGAAGGAATCCACCTGTGTGAGAGGACTAGCTCAAGGCCAGTTTCTAAGCAAGTGCTCAAACCAGAGCCTAAGGAGACTTCAGGTTTAGATTTACAATCTCTGCTGTGTTGTGGCAGCACAGCTAGGCTGATTAACACACCCAGGTGTCCTCCCTCGTTCAGCATGCACAAGAGGCAGATAAATTATCCTGCCCAAACTAGAAGATGGCAGCCTCCACTTTCCAGCACCTTTAGCTGCTGGATGGGCAGTGCATCTGCTACTACAGATTATCATCTCAAAATGTGATCTATGTCACCTTTCACTCCAGTTTAGGCTAATAATCTGGGCTATCAACAGCAGACCCAAGGCCTTTGATTCAAGACTCCCTGTAGGATTTGGCTGCTTGGGGAACATCAAAGCTCACAAGGCTCAGAATGAAATTTCATTCTCAACTGTCTGTTCTTGCTGTTGGTTAAAACAAAACCAGAAAAAAAAAAGGGAAAGGGGAGAAAAATAACTGACATATATGACTAGGAAAAAAAAAAAAACAAAACCAAAAAACCTAAAAAACCCCAAAAACCAAACAAAACCAGACATGCCAAAACTCAGACCAATTCCAAAGCAAGGTGTCAGAAAACAACTGTGAAGCAAGAGTACTCACTCTGTGCAGATTTTGTTCTGTTTGTAAAACTTGTGTCTTGATGCAAAGAGACGTGAAATATATTTGGCATTTTCAAGATCATCCTTTAAAAATGAGAAAAAAAATAGGAAAAAAATAATTTATTTTGTTATTCTTACCAAGAAGTGACAAAAGCTTTTTAAAAATCCAGTTGTGGGAATGTTGGGTAAGGTCTACCATGGGCTGTTCCATGGTCTATCATGGAATTTGGCTCTTGAGAACACATCTAGTGGTCTCAAGAGCACTGAAGGCATAGGATTACTGAAACCCAGTGGTGTGCATTTACACATTCCCACTTCACTGCTAAGGCACAGTAGCAGGGGACTGAAACAATAAAATGGCTCAAGCTTGCTGGTCCAGTTTGTGTAGTGGCCTTGGTTCAGGGAGATGTGGAGTGATTTTAAACAGTACAGAACAGCACTGTGGCCCTCTGAGTTCCAGTATGTGCACACACAGTAGCTCGTGCCCAGTTTCTACTTATGCTGCTGTATTTATGCCATTCAAAAAGCACTTCAGTTTTTTTGCAGAGTTTCCAGCATAGAATATTTCAGTACACTTGGAAGAAAATACAGACATTAATAGCTAAATGAAGTTAATTTCTCTTTCTGCATAAAGTACAACAGGAATGTGAGGGGGGTGGTGTTATGCAAGTGAGCCTCTTTGGGAAAGTGACGTTTTAAATGTTTATTTTCACATAAGTAGCTTTCATGATGACACTGATCAGATCTTTTTCTTACTGTGTGAAAGAGTACATTCTCTTCTTTGTTGATCAACTCTAGAACAATTGAAGACTTGTTATGAGCAATATTCCCAATGTCATTCCACCTGCAGAGTAAAAAAATGCATTGGAGTTTGCCAACACATACATTCACACATTTCACAAACACAGCAGGAATCCCTTAGTCAACATCAGTCTCATTTTATGGGAAAGGTTTTCAGTAACTTTTTGGTGAAGAAACCTGGTCAGAAAAACAAGGAAATCGTGTTCTGATTAAAAATGCAAGCATAGTCAGCTCTTAACCCAAAGCAGAAGAGTTAAAAGCTCTCTTTAAAAACATGAATTTGAAGACCCACAATAGAAGACACACTGAAAATACAGTTCTAATAACCATTTTACTGAACTGTGGCATTTTGGAACTGACTGATTTTAACCACATGTAATAGAATTATTTTGTTTTATTCCTCCCCAAATGCTGCTTCCACCTTTCATTCAGTGCTAATTCTTGCTAAAGAAGGTTGACAATGTGGTTATGTAGGCTATGCATACCATGTTAATACTCTGGCCTTATGTTTGCAATCTTTTTTTTTCCCAAGTAATTGTCAGGTTGCCCAAGATCTGAGTTATAATCTTCTTACAAATAGCTGACAGACATTTGCGTACATTGCATGCAATCCATGGGTATGGAAAGGACTTGTTTGTTCTGTTTGCAGCATGCATTCCTCTTCATGTCATGGCAGGATGCTTGCAGTGCATATTTCCAAAGAGTTAGAATCCCAGCACCAACTCTCATTTCTACATTTAAAGAAACTTCTTGCTTTTGTCACCTGACCCAATTAAAGGATTATCTAATTCCTTCTCAAAATTACATATGCAAAACATCAGCTACAGGGAAAAGGGAGCACTAACATTTTTTAAACTGACTAATGAAAGCTCTTTTAAGGCAACCCTCCCTGCAACATTCCAGTTGAAGTCCAATATAAGCCTTAGCTACTGGCTGAAAATCAGCACATCTCAAAAATTACAACTTTCAAGCAACATAAAATTCCTACTCTAATCACGGGGATTAGTAAAAATCTAATCTACTTCAAGTAAACAGCAACAGTAATAAAAATACCCACTAGAAGAGTAGCAAAGAAGAGCGAAACTATCCTCCCTGGAACCATGGAGATTTCTAGCAACACTTTCATACAGAAAAAACACACAAAAGAAAGTTAGTGGATAAATCATTCTTGCTAACCAAAATAAACTGCATAAGAAACAATAGACTGACGCAGGCATGATTTTCAAAATCACAGAAGGAGGAAGTTCAACATTTTTTTAGTGGGGCATCTAAATGTGGCAACCAGATTTTCAGAAGTGTCGAGCTCTTTGGCTGCCAGCTGCGAGGTTTAACATATTTGCATTCAGAAGCATCAAAGAAGAAGACAAAGACAAGAGAAGAAAAGGGATCAAAGCCTTGTAAACTAGAACAAGATACATGACAGGCTACTACTACTTTCTTGCCATCCAACCCATTCACAGACATCAAAAATTATTCTTTATCTAATCTCCTTGGGCCAAGAGAGCAATCCTGAAAACTGCAAGGTTACTACTCCTTAGAGGATTGGCACAATTACATTCACATATGCAAGTCTGGAAAAAATCCCATACACACAGCTCTAGAAAGAAACTCATTTTAACTATAAAAGACCCTATTTTTACCTATAAATCACAGTCGTCCTTCCAATTCTGTTTTTTATGAAGATGCCCATGAAGAAAATACCAAGGTGTATGTCATTTCCATGGTTATCCTGCAGAAAAAGGGTAAGAAATCTAATTTAATAGATAAACTGGTCAATAGATTTATAGAAATGCATGCTGAAGTACCAAAGAGTACTTCATTGTGTATGCAGGACTAACCTATATCTCAGTGTGGATGCAGGACTAACCTATATTTTGCTGCTTGACTGGACTCTGATTTTCATTATTTAAGAGCAGTTAGCACTTAAGTTGATTAATTGTGCTGATTAGTGAGAACAGATGAATGATAAATGAGCTCCAAGTTCTCCTCTCTCAAACACCATACAGACCAAAAACTGGCATTCCTTGTGTAATATTCCACATCCCCTGTATTGGTGATTACAGCTATCTAGAGCCTGTAGGAATACCAAAAGCAATAGTTCTCTTTCACAGTCATGGTATTTCTCCAGACATGTGTTAAAACATGTACAGATTTCAGAACACCACACCTGGAGATGGAATCCTGCTCAAAAGCTCTACCCTTCACACTTCCTCCTTTAAGTACTCCACTGTAGAAGTTCACAGCACGTCGCCCCAAAATGTATCTCTATGCAGATACATCCTCCACCGATTTCCAGTTGTTGGGTTAAATGTTCAACTGCACGCACCATGTAAAAAAAATGCAAAACCAGTGGAATCTAAGAAGTCCTATTGCTTTTGTGCCTACCCATGTCTCCTTGTAGGCTCCTGTTTGAAAACCATGTGCTGTTGATCCACTTTGCAATCAGTTTTCTTAAAAAACCTTTTCCCTTTTTTTGGCTATAAATGCTTAATACTGTTGACAAAAAGGTTTTTCTAGATTTATCAACAAGCAAGAACAGTTCCCCCTCAGCTGCATATATAGTAATTGATTCACACTTTAAAGTGGTAAACAAAAATAACGCCAACATCACAAGTGTGGTTAGAAAGCATGGCGAGAAGAAAGGATAGGAGAGAAGTTAATGCACTATGCCTGCACACACTGTGCAAACCATCACCTGCCCCTGCATTTTAATAGAGCTGTTCTCCTGGCCTTGCTGTGCTTGACCCTCAGAAGGCAACAATGGAGTTTCTGCACCTGTTTCACTACTGAGTGCTAGGCCTTTTGCAAACAAACCATGGCTAGCAATCCATCCACAAGCTGAGAGTCAGCAGTCCAGTCTGGTGAGAGGACAACACACTCTTCTGTCTTGTGCCAGAGGGAGCTTTACAAGGCAAAAAGATTGGGAATACGTGGGGGAAAATGTATTTTTTTTTACATACATACATATAGCTATGTACATATATCTACGTGTGTGCAAGTATACACACAAATACTCACATGGAAAGAAGGACATGTAATTCTAATAACATTTTTACCAGGAAAAAAGGAGAAATCTTTTGTTTTCCCCTTTGAATGCAGTTCTGTTTGTGTTCACAGCCAGCATGCTGCTCCTTTATGCGAGCCTGACACCTTCCTGACATTTTACCAGGCACCCAGTCCACTGCTCATACTTACCTTACAGACACATGCAATAGTATCTAATGAGACTCCCAACACAGAAATCTTTTGCAGTACTGTGCAGCATTATTCCAAATGAATTTGAGAAAAGCTTTCATTTAGTTCACTGGCAATAAACATTCCATAATTATTTTGGCTGATTTAAAGTTTTTTTGCCATTCAGCTCCTCCCCTCCAGGCCAATTCTGAGATTGGCACCAAAGGATCAATTTTGACTTCAGCAGGAAGCTTGTTTTGTTTGGTGTGCACCTGGGTTTGTTTTTAAATTCCAAGTTATCTTTAACTAGCAGGAAAACCACTCACAATCCACCACTTCTGGTGGTTGGGTAGGTTAGCAAAAAGAAATGGGTCATGTTGGGAACAGAGGTTTTCAGTTCCTCAACACAACTTTATCATGGCAGCATGTGCTCCATAAGGACACACATCCAGACAATCCACGGCAGGGTGGGACTTCCAGTGAAGGGAAAGTGACTGCAAATGCAAAATAATCCCAGAAATTCCCCCTAATTAAAAATGCGTGGAGGACCTGTGTGCACATATAGGAAACTAAGGAAATATGTGGCTAATGCTTAGTAAGTAGCAACTTAGAAAGACATGAAAAGGTCTCATTTTCCAATCCTGTTAAAGATGACCAGAGCTGAGACTCATTTGCCCTAGCCACTCTCCCATAGACAGCACATGAAAGGAAAACAAGGGAGTATCTCTTATTCCCAAGAGAAAATAGCAAGGATTTTCATGGAAGAGAAGTAGCACTCGCTATAGGCCCAAGTAACCCTCATGTTTCAATATCCATTCAAGCTACCAGCAGCCATTTCACCCTCTGGAGCATTTAAACAAGTCCTGTCTCTTTTGGACAAACATGACTTGCATGCACAGCAAAGGTTGCTGCAGAGTTCTGCATCGTTTGATTCAGAGGTTGCTGAATATATACACTAACATACCTTCACAGGGAAAATTTCTTGTCCAAACCCATCCAGACGTTCCACTTCATTGATGTACATTAGCTCAGCCTCTGCTGCTGTAATGCCACTGCAATTAGATTAACAAAAGGCAGCAAATAGTTCAATATTACACAAATACTAGCCAAAAAGATGTGAGTTTCACAAACCACTTGAGAAGACACTTTGGAAACCCTGCCTAGAAATGTACAACACAAAGCTAACTTTCAACATTAGGATCATTTTCAGCAAGGGGGAAAATTTTACTAAATGTCACTAAGGTACAAAGCACAGTTCAAATGACAGGAGGAACAAACAGAACTGATCACATTACTCAGCTTCTTCCACACACATCTTCTCTGGGCTTTATTAAACCATCAGGCTGTGGATAGTTTTGGATGGACAACTTGAACCATAGGGCTGCTAATCTGCCTGAATATTATACAAGACCACTGGAGCCTTCTAAAATGATTTAAAAGGAAAGACCTACATTTTCAAGTTGGCTGTTCAAAAACACAGGCACTAAATCCAAAAGTTGAACAGATTCTCTTTCATAAGAGAGAACAAACCAGCTGAAAACTTACACACGTCTACACACGCTCAGGAATTCAAACAGATTCCAATTCTCAAAAGCAGGTCAGAATAGATTGCAGGTTGCTCCAAAAAAAAAGCCACTATTAATTTTTCTCCTCTTTACTCCTCCTTACTTCAGCTTACAAACAGAAATACAGGAACCAGACAAATACCTGGGAGAAGGGAGGTGGAATACGATCTACCTGCTGAAGTGAGGGGAAGCATTTGCTCTTTGTGTTGCAGAAATAGCACTACAGAGCACAGCAGGTGGGAAATCTTTCCTTTCAAATCTGTGAGTTAACCAAGATCACACAGGCAGCCTATAGCAGGGAGAGAACAGAACCAGGCCTGTTCATGGCCGGCTTGGAAGCTATTCCTTTGGTTGCATCAAAGGCCCAGGCTTACATTGAAACTCAAAACTGAGAATGGCCTTAGACTCACAGACTGGTATTTGTCCTTTTACAACCACTTTCTCTCATGTAATGGGGAATGCAGCATCCTTCACATAATATTCCTATTGCATATGACATGTGGGCAGTGCCATTTTTCCCATAACAGCACTCTAGAGGTTTGAACACTTCCACCACTGGAAGACCTGGACAACATGAAAGATGCTTGCTCACAAAGAAGGTTTTTTTACTGAAGCACTAATGCTCACACTCCTAGCTCATTAACTAGTAACACTATACTGTGTCTCCTCCTTGAGACTTCAAACCCAATTCCTGTTATTTTCATTTCCATTACACTGAGAGCATTTCTATCCACCCTCCTCTTGAGAGAGGCCCTTGGATTGCCACGGAGCAAGTCACAGGGTCTTTCATCATCAGGATTTAAATGAAATCAAAAACAGAAAGGAGTCTACTTTATAGCACAAGTAGTGTTACACATGCTCATTAAACTTAAGGGTATAAATGCTTGTTTATTTGGGATTAAGTTCCTCAGCCATTTTGTGTTTACAAGAGGCAGATAATCTTCTGTGATGGACTAATTAAAAATCCAGTGACACAAAGCATAATGGCAACATGAAGATAAGCTAGTAAAACACTACCAGGAATGCATGGGGAGGCAGGGAAGTACTAGAACAATGACAAAAAAAAAAAAAAAAATAGCACAAACTTTATCATATCAAGCTCACCTGTGATTTCGGTGCTCCTGAGCAACCTTCTGAGTCAGGTCCTCCAGGACAGCTTCATCCTGGGTCCAATCCTGTAAGAACATGAAGCAGCATCAAAAACTAGTCAACTAGAGAGAGGATAAAATGGCAGGCAGAAACTATGACAGCAGATGGTTCAAGACTTGTAGTTACAGACAGAGAACCTATCACTGACAGAGCACATATCAAGGATCTTTTCCTGGATAAGTACTGAACAAATCCTTAAAAAAATTGGAAATATACAAAATAATATATACCTTTTAAAAACAGTCCAAAATAATGCATAGACCATGGAAAATGAATTAATGAGTATTTTTTGTCCTGCAACATACAGGTACTCCCTTCATAATGCTAAAGGGGTTGAAAGTTTTGCTACTTCTTCAATGTTGCATTAAAACCTACTTTATGCTTGCAACACATTTCTGAGCAGAATTTTTTATACTCTCCAAATTTAATAAAGTGAAGTAGAAACAATTCTGAAATAATTGGGAGCAAGTTAATAAAGGAAGTCTACTCATAAATTCAAGGCCAAAAAAAAGGAAGCTGAAAACCTTTCTTGCAAAACCTCAAAGTTCTTACTTTTATTTAACAAAGCCTTAAGGCTGCAGGTAATGTGCTTAAATAGACTGCTTCTTGCTCAATGGGGCCCTCCCCTCTGATATTTGCTTCTGCCACAAAAAAATGTGAAAGTGGTGGTGTGCTAATGAAAAATGGCATGGTACATGCCTATGCATAGCCACACACCTGTGGGGTGTACTGTGTACATAATTTTGTTCTTTTCACTGCTGAAGAAATGGCATTTGACACACATTGTAACCTCACAAGATCAAACAGCACTAACGCAGCTGCCCCTCCCTCATCCACAGGCTCACTTCACTAATGAATTTATAGCACTGTTCTTGTTGGAGGCTTTTTCTATGCCCCAAATTCACTCCAAATCCTCCAGCTTGCTTAGGGACTTGTTTGTATCTACAGCACTTAGCCACTGAACTTGCAGTAAGATATTTACTATTAGGTTATCCATCCTCCCCTGAAGAGCAAAGAGAAGTAGTTAAAGAAATGTCTAGAGAAATAGTTGATTTAAGAGTAAGCTTCTGAAGGTGTTGGAAGCAGACACTCTGCTGATCTTCTTAAATTTAGCAACAGTTGCATGGATGAAAGGCAAAATACCACAAAGCAATGGTAAATATGCAAAACAGAAGAGAGCTGACCTCACCACCATGGAGGCAGCTGGCAAAAAACAGATTCTAAGAAATGGGCCCAAAGAGTAAATTGCTGAAGCACAGAGAAATTAACCACCTGAAAGTTCATGCAGAGACCTAAAACCTCCCCTAATTTTATTCTGAATAGAAAAATAGTACCAGTACATCCCTGGCAGTGTTCAAGGCCAGGTTGGATGGGGCATTGAGCAACCTGGTCTAGTGGTAGGTGTCCCTCCTCATGGCAGGGGGCTTGAAACTATATGATCCTTAAGGTCCCTTCCAACCCAAACCGTTCTATGATTAATTTTGTATTGAAAGGACTTTGCAGAAGTTCATTTACAAAATGACACCCTGACAACAACACTTTTCTCCATATATATTTTCAGCCATCTTCTTTCCCATTTAGGCTACCATACATGACTTCATAAGCCATCAACTATACACAAGATCATCAATTGCTTATCAATAGATAAGATGGCTAACCAAAGAAATTCTGCTCCATAGAGAAGATAACAGCAGTTCATTAGTATAAGGTTAATACTGAAGCCATATTTTACATGGATATGCTACACAAAGCATATTCAGGTCTCTGTACATTCCTTCTTCCTTCTGATTTTTTCAGATCATATTGAACTATCTGGTGGCTCAAATTTGCACTTTCACTTCAAAACACCAGGCAGATGTCACCTTTATGGACTTAAGATGAACTGTCCACTGCAGTTCCTGTAGAGAGATGGGTAAGTGGGATGAAATGCTTCTCAAGCCTTCAAATTCCAGTGAGATGAATCATGCTCCCTCTACCGCTCCACTAATTGCAGAGGGAAACCAGATGCCTTAACTTCCAGGCAGCTACACTCAGGGCATGGGAACCCCACCCTGCTTCCAGATATTTTTTCCAGCTGAAAAAAATTCCATGATTATGTATATGTATATGTATATTTATATGATTACACTAAATACTCATGCTGATGGACTTGTTCATCTAAGACAAAGCCAGCCTTAATTTCAACAGGTATTTATTTTGTTTTTTTTTCTTATCTAATTAATCCTCCCAAAAATCTTAATGTCACAGACTGCAAGTCTGTTTTGTCACTAAATTTCCAGCATCATTAGTGATCTAAGCTCCTTCCCTAAGAATTCAAGTTATTTGCTAGTTTCCAAGTGTAAACCAAATTTACAGCAAATGTTCCCTGGAGAACATTTTGAGAAGACCTGATTCAGGCTTCACTTGAGTGCAACAGTCAGCTGATGTAAATCCACATTCTCTTCAGGAATGGCTGCATGGCTTGTCTTGTGACATAACATTTACTACAGCAGCAGCCCTTATATCCCCTTGATATGCCATGTTGTTAATACCACAGTACTGCTAATATACACCTTTTAAAACAGCTGCAAATTCTCTTTTTATTCAAATATGTCTGCTTCTTTTGTGGGCACCAGTTCCTCGTGGAGTTCAACAGGAACTGAAAATGGGCTGACTTTCCACAGCATAGAATAATTCAGCTGCAATCAAGTTTTGGAGAGAAAATTTTGCTTTTACTAGTCCAGTGCTGGTGCTTTTACTCTGTTATCAACAAAGCCATCTCAGACTGATGGTGAAATTATTCACAAAAGACCACAAAAGAGATGGATAAAGAACTTACCATAGGAAACAAGACATATTCTCGGAGGAAGTCATGAGATTCAAACTGATGATAATCTCCAAAATCCGCTGGAAAAAAAAAAACAACACAATTACTCATTTTGGCACTTTCCACGTATGTCAAGACCACACTCAACCTTTGCACAGATCTTAATTTCAAGTGGGCAAGTTCTCTCTGAAGCCACAGCCTGGCACAAAGACTTTTGCTTGCATTTTAGCTTTTAACATGGAGGTCTAAAATAATTGTGTTATTACCAGAGATCAAGTGACAGCCAACAAGTAATTTCTTTGTTTTGATCCCTAATATAATGACTATTTGCAATGCTTAACCATCAGGAGTGCCAGAGTTTGTTTTTCTGTAGCCTTCTTGAACTCATACCCTCATTAAAAAAATGCTGGGATTGCTCAGCCTCTTTAAAAATCGTGTACGCTTTTGCTTCTCCACCATTTCCAACCTTGACCAGGGAAAAATAAAGAAAATTTAACCTGACTCTGTGACAATTCTACACAGTTGAACAAAAGATTAATTTTACAGCCTATAAAGGTTAAAATGCAGTAGTCAATTTTATTAAAAATTGTCAATAACCACTATGGGGAAAGGTTTATCCTTCTGCAGCCAACCTAGCAGTGCAGGCACTGTGTTGGTTTAACTGACTGGCCCACACCTTTCTGCTCACTTCTCTGCCTCTTCTACATCTCTCCAGAAGATCCTCATCTCCATGCTCACACTCACTCATTTGTCAGGCTGAGTATTCTTGTCTAAATGTCCTTGAGACTGTGGAGTTTTGGAAATGCTTACTAAAGGCTAAACTACATAAAAAAAACCCCAAACAATGCCTATATTTATCTATCTGTTAAATATACAACAGCTTATATCAAAAGAGTATCTTGCCAGGAGGTTTTTATTTTATATTAATTGAACAGGATCAAACACCATCTACAAGATTCTCACATTACAGGAGCTGGAAATCCCCATCATAAATCATTTTATCTAAACATTCTTTCAAAGCTACTAGACAATTTCACATATTGCAGGATGCCAAAAATGCAGTTTCATTTCGTTTCTACCTCAGAGTTATGTTTTAACATAAACAGAAAGAAATCAAAATGGGCATGAAACAGAGTCTGCAAGTTTAAAAGAAATAAGTATTTCAAATGCCTTTGGTTGCATCACATGCAAAGGACAAAAAAAGTAATACAAGGTCAGGAACAGTAGGATTGACTCACTCAAAATTAGGAAAAAGCTACAAAAATACAGTCAAATATATTGAGTATCTATTCAGACATAACTTACACACTGGAAAAAATCTTCATTTACCTAAATTAAAAGATTCATTTTGGAATCTTATACACATATTTCCCTTTATTAGACAAACATTTCAAGATTTGACAAGAAACATTTTCCCTTCAATTTTTAGCAAAGATAGAAGATACAAACACAGCATTTCTACTGCTCTAAAAAAAGACCATATAAGCATTTCTCTCCATTGAACCTTGAATTGTCAAGAATCAGATCCTCATGTTTGCTATTTATATACCTACTTCACCCTTCCCACTCATCAGAGAGCATGCAGAGAACATCATTGCTGAAACTCTGCCTCAGGTTCTCACAGTCAGTTGTGGATAGACAGAAACATACTTTATCCAAATACAGGGCTTCTTCCTCTGCACATATACATTTGATGATCCTACATTTATTGATGTCCTTAGGAGTTTCAGAATAAAAATCATATTGCAAAAAGTAGTTTATTATTAACTTATAACTCACATAACAATTATGGTCATGTGTTCGTTCATACTTCATGGAGCACTATACAGCAAAATGAGATTTTAATTAAAGGCAAAATTAAAGCTGCTGCTGTGCTTTTTGATGTAATTTGCATTTGAAACCAGAGAACGTGAAGTAAATTCATTACTGGAAAGTACTCCGTGGTCAGGGCTGGAAGAACTGGAGTTTTGTTGAGATTTGCTTGCATGAATTTTAGAAATAGGAAAGTTGAGCACTGTGATGTGGTCCCTCATTCCCACCCTTAGGCTGTGAGTGTTTCATTCACGGCAGTCCACCCGTGCATTTTGGAATCAATTGGAAACCCAGCTGCTGTGAGTAGGAGTCATACAAGGCCTCAGTGGCCAGTCAAGATGAAGGACAAACCAAAAGAGCCATTCCTGGACAAAGGCTATGGAGTCACATCATCCTACCTTGCACTGCCAGACCAGCCAGACGAATGCCCTGCTCGAATGAGGATATCAATCGCCCATCAAGAACATCCTTTTTCACCTGTAGGTAATACTGATATCTACAAAAAAAAAAAAAAAAAAGGGCACAAATTATAATATCTATATGCTTGCACATTTCTTACAGGGAAAAAAAAAAAAAGATGGTGGAAAGGAAGGAAAAAAAAATCACCCCAAACAGGTCGAGCTGTTGAAGAGTAGGTCAGTACCTGGCTTCAGAAGCTCCTCATTACCATAACAAACCAGTATGATCCCTACCTGTGCAGTGCTTCCAGATGAATGAAAGGGAAAATACAAGGTTCTAGTTTGGGTTCCCCAGACCACATAGAAGAGGGGCATCTGTGAAGATTACTTATTTTCTAAATTTCATAGAGACCATGCAATCTGCAATGCAAAAAGGGGTTTTTCCATATTGTTTCTATTGTTTTTGGTCCATTGTCACCATTTTCATTGAAGAAATAGAATTTTAGGTAAACACTTTGGTCTGCTGATTTACCTTAAACTATAGCCCCTATAAAAGGTTTTTTTAACTGGCATTTTTTAAATGTAAGGATGACTAAGACACACAAACCAAGCACACACAGTCCATGTGTGCATTCAGCCTCATGCTTCCAACCCCTGTGTACACCTGGGTGATGCAAATTAAGAACCTCAAAACCCAACAACTGGTTTTTTTCAGGCTGTGAGCAGACACAGCAGCACAGAGGTTACTGCACCCTTCAGCTGCATGCCTGCTTGCTCCCTGAAAATGAAAGTGGAGGGCATCCACTTAAAATGCCATGGATTTAAGATATAATTGCTTGAGATAAACTGGGGTAGAAAGAATTGGTACACAAGCACACCAACCAGTCCCAGAGACTGCAAGCTCTGCAAGACAGCAGTGGACAGCAGTCAAAGTCTGTGGGCAGCAAACTCCTAACTGTGCTCAGCTATGACCACATCTGACCTTATCTTTGAACATCTTGACAAAGAAGCTGTTCTGGCCTTGCTTTAGACTGTAAGTCATCTTCCCAATCCCAGCAGAAGAGAGAAGCACTGCAACATCACCCACAGAACACAAACTGCGGTGCCTTAAACGTGCTTGCAAATATTACTGTTTGAGGTATAAGAAAAATATAATCTCATTTAAAGTGCTCAGATTTAGCTTTCACACAGCCTAATAAAGATTAAAACTTGAGGGGATTTTGAAATTTGATTGAGAGAGGCAAGCTGAAAAGCACACGGCTTCTCAGCCTGGGCCCTGTGCCTCAGCCCCAGGATTCACACTCGCTCGGTCCAAGAGACAAATCAGCTTCTTTCCACTCCTTTGCAGTGACCAAATCCTAACTCTGAAAACATGCATGTTTTCAGAGAAGCTTGACATAAGCTCCTTTATCAACTATGCAGGTGAGCAAATGTTTGATGAATTTGGTCTTTAAGACTTGTAATCTCAAAAGCAGCTATTTGGGTCCATGCAACATATACATACAAGTTACATATTCTAGTTTAACAAGGAGAGTAAAATCCATATCTGCCATAAAAATAAGGCTATTGTTAAAACAAACACAGTGTTAAGAGGCTAAATGAGACTCAAACAAATGTCAAATCTTATAGTAACATCTGAGCTGTACAGAAGTCAAGAATGTCACCAGCTGTAAAGGAGCTCTGATTTCAACCACAGTGTCCACACAACTATAGACAAATCACAGGAAGCATTACTTAGGTAAGCATCAACAAAATACAGTGCCAATGTAGTTACTGTAGTATCAAATAGTATGACCTAGGCTTTCAAAAGAAACATTTCTGTGGGTTTTGAGTTGCCATTTGACTTGTCATCGGAATACGATGTAAGCAAGGAGGAAACATTGCTTAGCATCTGCCTTGGACATAGTGGAATTCTCAAGAGCTCTCTCTATAATTTTCTCCCAACACTGTCTTCAACCTATAACTGCCAAAATAAAAAAAAAAATTATGACCCTAGACAGATGTTAGAAATGCCAGGGCAAATAAGGAGCACACACACACACACACACACACACACACACTGTTACACACTCACTCACACAGTTACACATTCACAAAGACAGCAGATAGCACCCACAATCTGAGAAAGATGTCTATTTACAGCTGTTTCACTTGATCGTCAGGAAGGGGTCACATTTAAAAATCTTACCAGGAATATTCTATAACATTATGGAATCATAGAATGAGTTGAGTTGGAATGGACCATTAAGATCATCTAATGAGTTTAGGATTTATTATATATTGTAGATTGACATGCAGTAAGAGTTTAAGGGATGTACATACTTAGAGCACTGACATTAACTAGTGTATCTGTCAGGAAAAAAAATCTCATGGGGAAAGTTGTCACTTCTCACAGGCAAACTCACTGAAATGCAATCATCCATTGTGGCTCTGGCACCTGCCTCAGTGGAATTGCCAAGATAATCTGAAGAAGATTGAGGCAGAAACCTGTGGTTGGTACCTGCTTCCCCTTTCATGCTGGACTGACAGTGACAAGTGACATCCACCTAAAGAGTCCCCTGATATGTCTTTTCATGGTGTCCAAATAAAGCATGGACTGGGAAATCTGTCCCCAGGCATGGACTGGGGCGGCTAATTCCAGTGTCAAGGCAGAGGAGGAGGATATCCTGGAGGAAGCTCCACTAGAAGGCTCTAATAACTCCACCAGCCACAGATTGATGGCTCAGCCATGCTGAAAAACTGTGGTCAGGCTCCCTGCCCAGCCAACAGAGAGAAGCAATTGGCCCATGTTTTGTCAGGGATTTGAGGCTCCTCCACATGAAATTAAATTAAATGCTGTTATTATACCACTATGCTAACTGAAACTGCTCTTTGTTTGCTTGCATTGCAAAAGTAGATCTATAATTTGAGGGAAATCAAACATTTTAAAAATGTTTCAGCTACAGATTCACTGAGGAAAGTTGTTCCAGGACATCAGATAACATGCATTTCAGAAGCCGTCTATTAAGTGGTTTTGTTGGGAAAGTGTATGGAAAGTGAACAAAAGAGAAGTTTGAAATCTGGACCCCCAAATAACAAAAGACAAAAAATTCAAAATTAAGATTTACAAATCTTTAATCACAAAGGCATTCTGGCATACCAGAGGAGTGCAGGGCAGCAAAGACACAACCATAGCTGAATCAGCCTAGAGCTAAAATTTCTCATCTTCATTGCTCTCTTTGGGTTAAACTTTACTAGCAGAGCCATTGTGTATTTAATATAATAAAGGCTACTGCAGTTTGCCAGCCTGTAGCTAATTCCAAGGGGAATGGGAGTGGACAACAAGTCTGAACAAAGCCATCATTATAAGGCTATCATTTCCCACAACTCTATTTAACCAACACATAAAACATTGGAAGTATATTTGCATGTATGGCATCAAAAAGCACATTTTTATAGAGTAAAGAAGCTGCAGCTGGATGACTGTGAGACAACATCTCAACTCCAGAATCTGTATTTCGGCAACTCATACAATTAAAGGAAAAAAAGCCCACCAAAACCCAATAGTATTAGTGCCAGGAGATAAGAGTACTATTTTAAAATTTAATTGCAACACCAGATTCAAACTCTGCTACAGCTGGGAAACTCCATTTGCTCAAACAATTCTGCATGGACCTCCCCCAGCAGCAGGGTTCACATTTGCTCTCCTGTCACTTCCAAAAATAATGTGGGTGTTTGTACAGTGTCACTGAATTCATTGCACCCTTCCATCACCACTGTTTACCTGATGCACAATCCCTGTTGCTATTTGATACAGGTAGAAAATAACTCGATTTCACTGATTTCTATTCTCTTCAACAACCACCATTTCATGTATCACAAGCCACACAGAACCTGGCCTGACCAACACAAGAAGTGAGGTTTTTGTAGAGAAATTAAAAGATGGTTTACAAAAGTAAGAATATGGGCTAGGTTTGCAGAGTAATTGCACTGCATCTTCAGGACTTTCTTACTAGTGACTTCCACAAAGAACTACAAGGCAAATACTTCCTTACCTTAATCATTATTCCGTATTATCAGATCAACTAGTCTTAGTAATCAAGCAGCATCAAACTCTGCTAGGAAATGTAAAGAAACAGAACAAAAGATTCTTTTTGTCCCAGGGATTTACAATCTAGATGTATATTTTATATAAAAAGGTGACAGTATTGCATTAATAAGTTTAGTATGGTCTGAATACTGCAATGTGACCTGTCTGGATTTTTGCTATTTTTTCCTGACTTTACTTTCTTTCTCTGTACATCAGGGAGGGTTTCTACCTCCATGCAGCAGAAAACACTTAAAAAGCTTTTCGGGTTTTTTTTTTTAATCAGTTTGTTTTATTTGGAAATTTTGAGCCAATATAAATACATCGTAGTTTCAATACCAATAAATATTTAACCTGAGTGTATCTGAAAATAAACAAAGCACTACAAAACATGTATTAGTTACCCAAGAGGTACAACTCCTTTATAATAATTTCTAATGATGCTATTACTGGCATGACTAACTTTTTTATAACTTATTAGGTACCATTTTGGCACCAAGCCTATCTATTGGATAACTGCATAGCTATGTAATTTAACTTCTCTGGAGGAAAAGAGAACTGCTTTACCATTTCACATCTCCAAAAGAAGAAACCTTTAAGACTCAAAGGACAAACAGATTGGTCCACCAGTGCTTTAGCTCAAGAACTTCAGCTCTTTTCCAACTTGAAAAAAAATTGCAATTAGAGTACAATACAATCTTCTAAAATTAGGAACACAATAAAAGTCTCATTGAGTCACAACAACAGTCCAAGTCAGCTCATTTGAGATTATCTTAGTATGGTAATATATTTCTGAGGAGACACGCAGCAGTGTACACTTATGCAATAATTTGCCCACAGGGGAAGCAGTTTCTCCAGAACAGAGGTCTTTTATCATTTACTAAAATTATTTTAAGCACCAGCTTTGGTATTGATGGTCTGCTGTTCACCTGACATCTTAAAACCCGCCATGATTTTAGGTTTTATACTATTTAGGAACAGAATTCCACAGATACCTGAATGCTACATTTGAAATAGAATTTTTGAAGATATATTTTCTCAGTGTTTGAAGCAGAAGAGCCAATGACTTGGCTATTCAGGGCAACCAAAGGAACTCACTGATAATGACCAAAAAGTGCTTTCTGTTCATTTATTACATAGTTAGGACAATCATCTTACTACTTAATTCTTACAGGTAGCTCTTTACAGAAAAATATGCTTTAATGTATTAATCATTAACCTAATGATCATTAGCCAAATTTCATAGAATATCTGAGGTTGATGAAGCTAGTCATGCAAACTTGGGCAGGAATGCAAGGCAGATTTGGGACATCTAAGGTTTTGCTCCCAAGTCTTAATCTAGAGTACTACTTACTGGATGCTGCTTATTTCACGTGGATCATTCAATACACTGCAACAAATCTGGCTTGCAAACTTGGACTGGATTTTATATGGTAAGAAAGGCAGACAAGCAGACAAGACTGGTCTTTTCAAATGCAACATCAGTATATTGGCAAAGACGGTGTTATGATTTCTGAGCCTGAGCATGCTGAAACACATTTTGGAGGCAAGGATTCAATCAGCACATCTTAATCTAAAGGCACTTAAAAAAAAAAAGAGAGATACATAGATCCATGATGTCATTTTCAGTAACACAAAGCTAATGCCTCGTCTTTGCCACTTTAAAAACTTAGATGGTGTTGATAAACAGAACATCTCTAGTTCACAGCTTTGGAATTTCATCAACTTCTCTCCTAGCAAAAGTCTGGTGTTTCACAGTATTAGACAACAGGCATTTATCTGGGATTTGTGTTAGAATGTAAAAAGCAATGACAATGTTTCCAATAATAGAAGGGTAATATTTTTGGAAGGGTATTATTGAGAATGAGTCTACCACACCCTGTCACAGACCTTCAGGAAGATCAGTAGACTTGCCAGTAAAAGAGAGCAAGGGAGACGAAAGAGCTTTTGTCACACATGCAGGAGGAAATTCCTTCAGAAGGTCAAACTGCCAATGCCAATAGTAAAAACAGAGTCATAACATCTTCCAGGGTAAGAGCTCTTTGATCACAACCTTAGAGGGTAGGTCAAGGCTAGCTTCAGGTAACTGAGAAATTACTCTGCTCAAAAGCAGCATCCAACTGCCTGCATCCTGGCTTCCTCCAGCAGCTGGATGGAAAACATGACTGACACTAAAACTAAAATAAATGCATGGAAAGATTTGTGTCATTCCCCTTCCTAATGAGACACAACAATGGTGGGATAGCATCACATTCACACATCTGACTGAAAAAAAAGGAGAACAGATAAAAACAAAGTTCCTATCACCTACTTCCAGATCACTCAATCTCTCGCTTTAAAAGCAACAAATTATAGTTGAAGGGGAAAAGAGGGGATTTGGTACAACAGACCAACTTCACAGTGATGGTCACTTTCCATCTATTTTGATGTGCAGGTTGTGAGATAAGGACAGATGATGCAGAGCCTGGATGCCTGGCTTGCTTGGTGAGCTGCACTGAGGCACACAGTGAAAGGCCAGCTACCACTGCTGACCAGTGGGGTTCCTACCAAGGGCCAATGCCTTCCAAAGGTTGAGGGCCAGCTCCACAGTCAGCTCCTGGCTAAGGATACTAGAACAGGAAAATCTTTGCACAGATAAAGACAGAAGGATGAGAAATGTGCATTGCTTAGTTGTTGTTTACCACCTCCGTTTCAAGGTTGTTCATTTGCATGCATTCCCCAAAAGACAATTAAAATTCCAGATCTCCAGCTCCTCCAGTTCTTTACACAGCTGGAACATGATTTCAGAAGTAAATGCAAAGAAGTTTAAGAGCAATAAGGTTTTTATTTTGGCATAAATTAGTCAATAATGCCAAATTCCTGCAGAAAAATAGGGCACTTAAAGAAAAGTATGTTTGTATTACAAATGGACATTGACTGTTTAGGAAAGTAACACAGGCTCTATAACCTCTCCCATATAAGCAGTACATGCTTCCAGTGTAGCCTTGATCTCAAACTGCTGTGGCTCTTTGCTGCCCAGAGTTCAAGGGATGGCCAGCAGAGCCCTCAGCAATGAGCCAGAAGACAACAGTGTCACATTCTGCACTCTCAGTGGCAGAGAGAGCACTCATAGGAAAGAAGTTCTCTGCCAGTGGTTTTCTCTTCCTGCCATTTCTGATGGACCACAAGCACAGACATGCACCCAGGCCTTGTTGCAGCCTACAGACATGACACAAACCTTCCAAAACATGCACTCCTTCCAGATGCAGCTCCACACTACCCACCAATTTCTCTATATTTAAACAGACCCCCTCCACCACCACAACAGGTCCATCCCCTGTACTTGTACATTTTTTTAAAGAGCATATTATGCATTTTGCATACTCCAAGTTCAAATAAACCCACAAGCACAAAGTGAAACTTTAAATAAAAAGGCCAGTAATGGCATGCTTTTGCAAGAAAGGAAGGCATGCCACAACCTGATCTTGATTTTCTGCTCTTGAACTATTGAATTAATTATAACAAATTACAGGGAGCCCCACTACAATTTATAAGCACAATAAACTCCCTTGCAACCACCTATAATTTTATCAGAGTTAATCCAAATACCTAAAGAATTATACAGCACAAAACTTTGACATGCTTTTAGAATTAAAAAAAAAAAAACCAACAGAGAAGCCATATTCTCTTGACTTCTGAACCTTTTCATTTAGAAAAGGCTATGTTTGGTCTCTGCAAATTGGATTCAATTGGAGTCCAGCAAACCCTGGTGACATCACTATAGGGTTTTTCTTGAGTGCAAACCCACAATATCTCCCACAGTTGCTGCCTCCACCTTCACCTTCCTCCGAACACGATCTTCCCTGTTCCCATACAGGGTCCCAGGGCTCTTCCTCCTTGCCCTGGGCTGTGTGTCCCAGAGGCAGCTACAGCTTTGATGCAGAATTTTGGATAATAAAGCAATTCTCCCGGCCAGCACCTGTCCTTTGGTGCCTGACACACAGCATGAGCTCCAGCAAGGAGCAGGAGCTACAAGCACATATCGGCCCCACCTACACACAGGTGCTCACTGAGGTGCCGTGGCATGCAGCCTGTGTGCCACTGCCCACTTGGTTAGTCACATCCTCACAACAGCAGGTCCCACACACACAGAGCAACTCATGTCCCCAGATCTCCAGATGGAATAAGACAAAAAAAAAATCCTGAACTAGCAGCTGTAAAGATTCATCCTCACGAAGATGCAAAAGTGCAAAGATTAGCCATGGCTATGTAGGCTGAAGAGTGTTTAGCCTCCTGGGGAAGAGAAGCACAAAAAACCCCTATTGGTCTTTCCTGAATTGGAACTAGATTTTGGCAAAAAATGAGATTAGACCCCAAAAAGTTAATAATAGCTTATATTTACTTCCTTTATTTGTATGTGTTGACTCAGTTCAAAATATGCTTCTCCCTGCCCTGAAAAACAAAACAGCTAACCCTCAAGCTCTATCTACTGTGGGAAAAGGTGGTTTAAGCTACATATGGAAGCAATATGAGTCAACAGTTTGAAAATTCTTCTGGTAGCCAGCCAGGTTAATGGCCAAGCAGGTTAGAATATCATGCTAAAAAAATGTGGTGAGTTAACTAGAACAAATGTATACTCAAGCTCATACTATGCAATACTGAAAATAAATAGATAACATTTTTTTTAATGGTGCTTAAGTACAGGCATAACTATTCTTTGGACCCAAAACAAACATGAAGAGTTCTCATTGCTCCATTTTCTTCCCCACATTGTGTCAGTTGTAACAATAAAATATAATGTATATACCCCTTAAGCCCCACTTTATTTTTCAATATATATTTTAAAGATTCTCCATCCATACTGCTCTAAACTGGAATTTCTCAAGTCCGCCATGTTTTTCTGGCTAAATGTAGTGTGTTCTGCTGTGCAGTCTAGCAAAAGCTGAACTGACTGAGCACATATACCAGTGAACAACTGGCATACCTATGTAAGCATCCAGAAGCACATCACAAAATAATTGCTTTGTGGGTGCAGAGCAGCATGCAAGTGTATTCAGGTGTTACTTTATTCAAAGAGCGAGTGAACAGGTTCAGACTCACAAAAGAATGTGTGCTTAGCCCAAACTTAACAAAACAAACAAAAAAAAAGCTCTGGTGAGCCTGCAGTGAAACCTTGTTCATGAATTTATAGAACTCATTTACAAAACCCATCAATGAAACCTTTATGTATCATCCCAACCTCACATAATCAATGTCTGAGAAAGCTCTACTGATTTAGTGGAATTTTACCTGGTGTGGAGTTAAAAATCCAGTCCATTGGCTACTGCCTTGTACAGTAATCTGTCCTGGCGATAAGAAAAAAACACTGCTTGAAATGGGACACAATGAAGTTGCTGCCTATCTATAGGTCGTCAGTACAACACCTTATATTCCTGCGAAAAGATTGTTGGAACATCTATGTCAGCATCACTGCCAGCAGCAAACAGGAAAACTCAGGTTGCTTCCATCTCCCAAAGACCCCAGTGGCCCCAGTGTTTCCAAAGGAATAATTGAAAACAGTCACCCCACACCTCAGTAAATCATGCAACAAAACCACGGCCCAGGAAGTTGTAACATCCCAGTGAACGCAATCCTGCAGAAGTGAACACAGCTCTGATAACAACGGGATGTTGCCAGGGAAATATGTGAATCAGTGCCCTGTTGGGTGGGTAAAATAGATCCATTTCATGGAATGAATAATTATTCTTTGTAGAAGCTTCAAAAACAGCTGAAGATATCAAGTGCAAAAGCAGCTGCCAAAGATAAAACAGTGAACCAGTAAACATCTCACTGCACAGGAATCTGCCATCTTCCGACACTGAGATTTCTGCCAAATTCTTGTTGAGATTCTCAGCTGCATAAGGGCCTCTACACAAATGCTTCTTTTAAGCACATTTGGAGACTTGAGGGTTGTACTGACATCCAGTTGCAGATCCTTTAGTGCTATACCCTGCCAGTAAGGCAAAAAAATTAAGATTATTCAGATCACTGTGAAAGGTAAGTTTAGAACTAAGTTTTCATCATCTGTGTCTCAGCTACAAGAGAAGGGGAAAAGTTTGCTCCAGCCTGCAAGTACAAACCTCAATACAGAATAAATTTAAATGAAGACTGGCAGTGCTACCATAACCAAGATTTCCACTGCCTACTGAATTCTCAAAATTTAAAAAGCTGATAGAAATCCCAATCAAAACCCACACATCTGTTTTCTCTCATGCTGCTGCTGCTAGTGGCTTGACCCTCTACTTGATGCTGTAGAAAAATTTCAGACATCTACCTGAGACTTCTAAATTGAAGACAAATGCTCCACAGTTCCCTTTCCAAAACACACAGTTAGGAAAGAGAAAATGCGTCACCTGCAGAAAGTGATGCACAACAGAGGAATCCTGAATCACACTGTGGAAATGCCCATTTTTTCTCACTGATTGCACAGGAAGTCTAGAGCAACCCTCACTCTGTAAGGCTTTATCAGCAACACGACTGAGGCAGGATTGGCATGTGTCACGGAGAGTTTAAGGAGTACATCCCCTGGCAGGCTGCACTTCCCTGAGGAGAAACTGCTGAGTCCCTGTTACTGCATCATATGGGAAGACAGAGAGGAGACACCAGCCCCAGCCTAGGTAATGCAGTCACCTGTCCAAACCAGTGCCTTGAACTACTCTGGGAGACAAGTCCGAAGCACACGCCGGTGAGTGAGGCACAGCAGAACAATGAGTGGGAAACCTCCCTCTGCAGCGACACACATTGCTGCTACACCTGAGGGGGAAAAAAGGGCAGCCAGTTTGCAACAGTCTAAATGACAAAGGCAGTGAGCAGCTCAATTCCTAAACTAGAGGAGGAATTATCCTTTTCATCTTCAGTTGAGGAGATGCAAAAACGCTGATGGGCACTTCCATGACTCAAGCAGCTAGGGATGACAAGTGTTTTTCCTTTTTCCACTTTTTTAATCCTTTCTCCTTTAAACCAAAACATTGAAGCTAGCATCTTTTTTTCTAAAATCCTCTATTTGCTTTTAGTTGCATCTGTCTGGCTTAAGGAGACAATAGTACACTAAGAACCTTCAGGGAGCAAAATCTATCATAACTTATTCAATTGACAGTCATTCCAGCAGCAGGGACTTTTTCATTAAGTTCACAGAAACCTCCCTATTTGTGGATGGGAATCCCTGTCCATCATGGTGATGGCATCATGCTCCCACCAGTCAGGAAACATTAGATTTGAATTTCCAGTCTAGAGAATATTATTTTTATTTAGAAATAAAACTATTATGAATCAAAGTCTACTCTTTGTTTCTCTGCATTTTGTATCTCTGCATCCTGCCTTACACAGTCCTCAAGAGTAAATACCTAGGTGAAGGTTTCCTGTAGAGTTTACAAGTGTAAGTAGATGTAGCAAGGCCATGTTGTTAAATACAACTTTTGACACATCCTCCAGCTGTGTAAGCAGAAGCTTACTATCCATACACTCATCCTCTTGCCTTAAGACACTGCAGTTCAAAAAAAGCAGGACACAATTCTCCATTCAAAAAGGTAGGTTAAGTCATAGTTTTCATGAGGCTCTACTGCCAATTACAGCAAGATTAAAAATCTCCTTTCAGCATTATTTAAGACAGATGGCTTACTAATACAAAACAAGAAAAAGGGACATGTCCAGATCATACAAGTAGATCTTCAACAGACTTCATAAAAATACACACACACACATGGAATGGGTACTGCTAGCAGTATAGCTACAGATATGCAACCCTGTGTCTGTGTGGCACTGGGAAATCTAACAGGAGAAAGCCAAGGAGCAAGAAAAGCTGGATTTAAATAGAAGACAACTTCAGGTTATCACAGTGATCCTCCTAACAGAAGTGCTTATCACTAAGCAGGGGTGAGGACAGCTTCCTCAGAGGCTGAGAAACAAAAAGCAGTTGGTGTGACTCATCCAAACACAGCTCCATATGCAAAGCAAGCTCTTCACGGAATCCCAGATTTCCAGCATCAGCACCATTTCAGTGGTCAGATATCACAAAATAAATATATAGGCCACTCAAATTGTTTTTGTTTCCATGCAGGAAGGCAGAAGAACTTCTTTCCTTGCAAGATAAGGTGGTTAGACCTTCAAAGCATGTTCCAAAATGCTTAATATATTTCCTTCTCTTTAGGGATTATAAAATGTCTCAAGTACTAGGTTCAGCCTCATGGACCCTCAGCTTTTCTTTCTGGAATTAAGGTTCAATCCTGGCAGTCTATGTAATCAAGACACGTTTTTAACACAATGGTTTGCAGCCGTGTCCCAATTCTAAACAATCACTTCCTCTGGTGACCAGGAATAGGACACAAGGAAATGAGATGAAGCTGCCTTAGGTGAAGCACTTACACTGGGATTTTAAAATAGGGACAAATAGGGCTTGTTATGATAAGACAAGGGGTAATGTTTTTAAACTAAATGAGGGTATATTTAGTCTAGACATAATGAAGAAATTATTTACAGTGAGAGTGGTGAGGCCCTGGAAGAGGTTTCCCAGAGAGGTGATGGCTGCCCCATCTCTGGAAGCACTTAAGATCAGGCTGGATGGAGCTCTGGGAAGCTTACCTAGTCCCTGCTCACTGTAGGTGGGCTAGACTAGATATGACCTCTAAAGGTCACTTCTAACCCAAATTATTCCATGATTCTTCTGTGATTCCAAGTTCAGATTGGATATTAGGAAAAGATTCTTCGCCTGTAGGGTGTAGTCACTAGAATAGGCTCTCAGGGAAGTGACTACAGTACCAGCCTGATGCTGTTCAAGGAGCATTTGAATGATGCTTTAAATCATATGATTTAGTTTTAGGTAGTTCTAAGAGGAACAGGGAGCTGCGCTCAGTGATTGTTATGGGCCCCTTCCAACTTGAGAGATTCTGTGACCCCTCAAAGCCATACTATTATTGAAGAATATTTCTTTCTTTGGTAAAACTAGGGTTTTTTTTTTTTCCTTCTGGTTTTTGAAAACTATAAAATATTTGGAATCATACCTTTCATGCCCTTCTTTACTGGCCCTTTACTAATCTAGTCTGAGATTTGTTCAGAACAAATCTCAGACTAGATTAGTAAAGGGCCAGTAAAAAAAAAAAAAAAAGGCTAGATTACTCCAAAAGTATTTGTTCTACCGGAATTGAACGTAGAAATAGCTCCCATCAGGAAAGCAATATGTTACCACACGTGACTAAACCCCAGAGCACAAAATTAGTATTATTTCCTTATGATCAGATATAAATGTGAATCTGCCCAATGCCAAGATGTTCCTATTGCAACATTTCTAACCACCATAGCCACTGCCTTCAAAGCACAGTAAAGCAAGAATGCAGGCTGAAAGTATCTTACACTGTATTTATAGTTATGCAACACTATTTTTCAGAGTTGCTACATATGTACTGCCCAACCACACACATGAAAACACATTCACTTTCTGGTCTAAAAGCACAGTATAATGTAATAGATTAGATCTAAGCGTCAACAGTTTCTTAAAATATCTGGCACAAAGAGCTCAGCTTTCAATAACCAACACACAGAGAACAAGCTCCCCATTCACTGAAGAAAGTCAGCTGGGAGAAGGGTTTGCCCTCCTCAGCAAATATTTTATAAACAGGGAATTAATGTTGAATCTTAGGTCTTCCTTGAAGGAGTTCTTACTTTTAAGTCAAAGTTTAAACATCTACTGAAATACATATCCAAAAAGAACCAACTGAAAAATATTGCTGAAAAGTGAAACAATACATACACTGCAATAATATGAACACAGTAAGAACCAGGCAAATACTGCACATTATTTGTTGTTGCTGTTCTCTAAATACAACATGAAAGCTAATTAAGTATCAGGGTGTTTACAACAAGGCAAGTACAAGCCTAATGTGTGCGTTTCATGCTGCACTAGCCACTAATATTAAAAAAGTCTAATAATTAAAACAAAACAATAAAACCATCAAAGGAGCACCAAAACACAAATATCCCAGACTGTCTAAGCCTGGGTGGCCACCCAGAGCTTTTAGGACTCATCCAACTTGCATGCAGTTCCAGAACTGCTCCCTTGCCTAGACAACATGAGCCCTAATTCCTGCAGCTAGAAGGAAAAGTAATGAAAAGAAAAAGAAAAAGGGAAAAAAAAAACCAGAAAAACCAAAAAACCCCCCAACATTTTCATGATCCACCCACAATCTTGTCCAACGGAAGAGACCTGGGATCCCTGAGGACTCAGGACTCCCTGGCTCCACTTAGCAATGAATCCCAGAGCTTGCTTTTCTCCCAGCTTGGGGAGACAGGGTGCAGTTCCAGTCGTAAGACAATCAACTTGAGGACCCTGAACAGAACTGGGGCTTGTATGGTCATGCAGCCTGTCAACGGCCATCTAAAACCAAAGGAATTCTGTTCCAGCAAAAATTTATTTGCCTCAATTTATAAAATTTCAGCTCCAGAGTTCCTCCTGCTTTTCTGGGAGATTTCACCATGATATCTCACAAATACTCTCATGAATAAGGCACTTACATTAGTATTTGTCCCAACTCTTATTTTGCTGTGTTTCAGTACTCAGCATATAACTACAGCACCCTCTATTAGTTCTTACAGTTAAACAGGAAAGAAACAGTAAAGGAAAGAAACCACCACCCCATGCCCTCTGACTGTTGTTTCACACCATTCCTCTGTTAAAACTTACCCAGTCATTTGACTCCCCAAATCATTTAGCTGAGAACACAAGTTTTGATGAGATTGATGGGATTAAATCATCTTCCCTTTCTAAGGTCTCCCATTCTTATACACTCTTATCCTGTCCTTTTGTGTTCATTTGATACAGCTTCCATGTATAGCAGAAACTGGTTGAATTCATGTAAATCATTTAACATTGCAAGCCATTGATCCAAAGCTCTCTATAAAATAGAAATATTATATATATATATATATATATATATATATATAATTATAAAGTTGGAAATATTCTAGAAGAAGCTACACTGGTTTATGCTACACAAGTGTCCAGCTCAGTCTAAGAAAGAGAACTGACAAACTTTATAACTGAAAATAGTTAAAAACACAGGACTCTTCTGACCATTAATATCATATTTATGTTGGAGACAACACTTTTGCTCCTTAGTGAAGAGGAGGTGCATCATCTTTCCAGCACACAGCTGTTCCTGGTGCCAGAAGGGAGGGCTGTGTGTCAGGGCCTTTCCTGTGTGGTGTGAGTAGAACTCATCAGCACGAGCACCATAGCCATGACATTTCCCAGAAAAGCAGGCAATGAGTGCAATCATTTTTCTGGAAACTACATAGGCTGCCTCCAGATAAAATCTTCCCAAGACAGCAGGCATGCCCCTAAAACATGTGCTGGTAACTACACCGTAAACACAAACTGACAAAGGCTCCTAGGAAGAGGCAAGGCAGTGAGATTTCTGCTGCCTGAAAACTTTTTTCCACTCTTACACACCAGGAACACTGACGGGTTAAATTCTGACTTAAATCTCCAGGCGTAAAAGACTAGCTCTGGACTTTTTTTGTTTTAAACACTCCACCTTCCCATTTGCCATGTATCACTCAGTTCTCTCTCATTTACCAATCCACTCAACTAAAACAGGTATCTCTTTTCTCCTCCCAACCTGCATGCTATTTTTCTGTATTTTCATCAAAAACTTGTTATGTGTCCATACATTTTTTGAGAGCCATTGGCATTTTAAAAAAATCTTTAAAAAAAGGTCTTTCTGTGGTGTAGTAACAAGCACAGCCACACAATTGGTCACAGTTCTCTCTTCAGGCAAGCACAGTCCAGGATGTTTGGACCAAATCTGATTGTACACATTGTGCTGTTTTTTCCAGCACAGTGTGATATTCAAAATAATTATTTTGGACAATGAAGCCAAACCAACTACCATGAGCTCAAAAGTACACACAGAGACTTCTGCAGCCACAAGCTGCAGGTGTGACCAACCATGAAAAGCAAAGCAGCCTCATGTACTTGTCGCATGTAAATGTTACATCCTTAACAGCCAAAAGAGTTCCACTTCACTGAGCTTGCCACAAAACCAGGCTGGCACAGGAGGATATGTGATATCCAGCCTTAACACAGAAATTAAAAGCACAGTGTAAGGAGCAGTAACTAGCAGAAAAGACTGCAGGGACTGGTAGAAATCTGCAGCTGATTGGACTTGTATTAAAAGCTAGCTATACAGGAGGATGTGAAACTTTATCTTAAAAAAAAAAAAAAAAGAAAGAAAAGCACAGCAGACTAAAAGCAAAGATAAGCTCAAGTAGGCAAGACATCTAACAAGGACTTTTTTGAGGGAAGGCAAAAAATCCAGTTTTTTTAAAAACAGATTTGTGAAAACATTTTTCCCTGTAAATATGAAGCACTCAAACACTAATTTTTCCCCTCTACTTTATACTCACATAATTTAAAAATTCATATAGTCCTAGGAGTCTGTAACTCTTTATGCATTAGAAGAGCTTTTGATTAAAGGGTCTTGAAATAACACTCATAGTAAAATGAAGAAAGGGAAAGGCTGGAAACAGTGAAGAAGAATTATTTCCTTAAAAGACAAACAAAAAAACAGCTACAAGAAACGGTGAAGAAAAGGGTATGGCAGCAAAAATATCAGGGAAATAAATATTCAGTTAGTTAAAAGAGGGTAAGTTTGAGGCTGAATTTTCATGGACCATCCAGAGAAGAGGCCTGGGAGGCTCTAATTTTCCACCTGCAAACACATTTATTCCCACACTTTGCAGGTGCAGCCATCCCATTCCAAACACTGCTTCCTTTCACAGGAAAGCTGTACAGCACGTTCTTCTGGGGAAATGCAGAGCTGACAGCTGAACTCGGGGCAGAAGCCCAGCGCAGCACACTGCAGGTGCTGGAACATGTCCCTCCCTACAGAGCTGTGCATGCCAGACCTACCATGCAGAGCACCACGGGAGCCCAGCTCCGTGGGGGCACCCACACTGGGAACTGCTCTCACTTCCCAGGATTATGTCCCACTCTGCAATAGCACAAAAGCCACTGGATACTACTGAGTACAGAGCACCTAGTAAGATAGTGAAAACTTCTTCCAGGAAAGAAGAAAGAAAACCAGACCAAAGCACATCTTTATTCCTTCACAGGAGGCACAGCAGTACCACGCGCTAAGAAAGAGATACCGTGGGGAGCAAAATGTGACTTCAGTTTTCCCTTAGAACTGTGAGAAGGGGAGGAAAGAAAAAGGCCCCAGAATGGATGATAATTGTGCAGAGAGCAGCATTGCACCCACATTTTCAGAAAGCCACAAAAGTGTGTGGGTTCTCTGTTTTTGGAACAAGAGCACAGTGAAAGCAAGCTTGTTTACTTTAGACACTGTACAAAGACTTTTTTTTAAATAAATGCTTGAAAGGATGCCTCCTCTCTGAGGGGTTAGCAGAAAATAAAAGGCAGATTTATATGTCTAATCTATGCAAATATCTACTCTACAGGGCATCACAAAGACTGCTTTATATCAGGCAGTATGCAGATCCCAGGTGCTTTAACTATGCCAAAAGCACACACAGCATCTCCATCTGCGATGGCTGCTCACTGAGAACAGCTGGATAACTAAAAAGAGGTTGTCTAAGTAGCCTTCCATGAAAAATGCTTTTTGTGAATGTGCCAATCCCCACACTCCCACCCAAATTACTCCTGCTATAAGTGCCATTGAGTCTGAAGAGGGTTTTTTTGTTGTTGTTGTTTGCTTGTTTTGGTTTTTTAATTCTGTTTATCACAAATTCTTCTAGAAATTTTCAAATTGTAGAAATAATAACATGGTGAAAACTCTTACTGACAACTTAAGGAATTATCATGAAGTTTTAATTAATCTGTGAAAATTGAAAACATCTGTGAGATTAGGGACCAGTAGAATGCCATGACCAGTGGCCAGGGAGTTGTTGGAGTCACTGAGAGCTTGGAAAAGACAGGATTAAAAAAGGGAATATATACAGATGGGAGCCTCAATTCAAGAGAAAAGAGACAGAGTAGAAAGGATAGAGAAATAAGAGGTCTAGAATGTAGGAAACAGCTTTCCTAAGAGAAGGCTTAATGCCAAGAGTACAGTGCACTGAAAGTAAGGCATAGCAATAATATTTATGTCATGGTCACTACCAGAAACAAAACACAGGTACTCTATACATGGTGTCTGCTTTCTGTATGTTTCCCTGGGAGATCCTAGGGAAGCCTCCATCACAGGTCAGGAAATATGACTGCCTTGAGTAGCCCCAGCATTTGCATTGAAAACCACGAATTGAACAAGACTGACAATGTCCTGCAGGTGCTTCTTACCCTGTCCCAGTGATTAACTTCATTCAAAGAGAAAAAAAAAACCTCTACACCACTAATATTTTAATCTTCAAGCAAACGTCACTCTTGCAGCAAAGAAGGAAAGAGCTGCAAGCCACAATCAGATGTGACCTACTAAAACAATTAATGTGCTCCCCAGAGTACTCTTTGCTTCATTTTTTCTTTCAGGTATCAAAGGTTGGCTTCTAAGAGCTTAAGAGCTAAATAAATTGCTCTGGCAGTCTTGTCTTTTCATTTTCTTTACTACAGGCTCTCATATTATCAGAAACACCTCTTACAAATTAACTACAGGTATCCATCCCAAATAAAGACATGGCAGTACTTGTGTTTATATGGCAGGTGCCTGCACTCTGCAGGTCCTAAATAACCAGTTACATGGCCAGCCCAGTAACCCACTCACCCACTCAGCATCAATTAACAATTTGAAATTATGGGGTCATTTGGGCACAAACTGAAATACATTACACCCCTTCTAAACATAAACCCCCTTCTTTATTGCAAGGGTGGCTGAAAAGATTTCCCAGAGTAAGTGTGGAATCTCTCCTTCCATTAATATATTCCATACCCAATGGGAAATGGTGCTAGAGTGATCTCCCCTAGTTGGCCTTGCTCTGAGCAATCTCCAGAGACACCTTCCAACCTCAACCACTCTGCAAATGCTGCTTGTGTTTGACTTCAGTAAATCATCTGCCCTTCCCACACTGTGACACCCTGCGAGGGACAGCACTGACTTCTCACTACACTGCTGTTCCACTCCTCTCCCAGCATGGCACATGTGGGCAGGTTTCCATGGTCTGTCCAGCACTGGGACACAGTTCTTGGAGCAGTGTTACTCACCTTTACTTCTGCCTCCACACTTGGCTTGTCAATACAGAAGGTTACCAGAGAAACCATAAAGAGCTCCTAACCACCACCAAAACCTGCAAGCAGTTAAAATCCAAGGGCTTGGAGGCATAATTAGCATTTTCTACCTCCAGTAGTAATGGTAAGATGTAAAGGAGTTATAATTTTATAAACACTGTAATGTTGGTATCAGGATTCTTCCTGTTGGTCCCAACCACCAAAGAACAATGAAACACAAAATGGTTCACATACTGTTTTGAAGAGATCTTTCAGATGATCTTTCAAACAAAATTATTAAGGAACACTACCTCAGAGTCAGTGACCAACACCCTAAGTAATGCTCCTCTCAACCAACAAAGCCTAAAAGATTTGCATCATTTTCCCTTTTTGCAATGACAGTATGTGAGGCACAGGAGGTTGCAGTCCCTGGAAACAGGAAGGAATATTCAATTTGGCGACAATTTTCTTCAAAACCAGCTATCAAGTCTATAATCCTACAGCTCAGAGGCAGAGTAAACCAGCTCAGGAAACCAACTCCCTAGTTTTTGAATACTTGTGCATTATGTCAGTGTTTGCTGAAGCATTCTCAGAAGACTTCATCATCTTCAAGGAATATTAATCAACCCTGGAAACCCTGGAGTCTACAATTAACTAAAAGCTTGCTGCTGAGAGATGGGTTTCACCTCCAACTCCAAACACAGCCAGGCAAGTTCAGGGCTGGAGATGTTTCCACTTGGAGGAGGTTAAAAAGGTGACAGGTCAGCTGCTGGCAGTACTGTCACCACCTCTGCATCTTTGGCCTTTGGTGGTGGTGGTGTTTTGGGGTTGGGTTTGTGGTGGTTCTGCAGCCTCCCAGAAAGGGATGAAGTGTCTCATCACAAGTTCTACATTTCAGACAGATTTGTCATTTGTACCTAAATATAAGTCAAACACACAGGCACTGAGTGGGTGAGTCCAGTGCCTACCTCAACATCACATGTAATCATATCATGATCAAGTCTAATCCTAGAAGCAGCCACTAACAAAATAAAAGCAAATGTTGAATCAATTTACCAAGAGACAAAAAAAAAAACCAAAAAAAAACCATAAGCCCACATCCATCTGTGCATCTAATCAGGTTCTAAACAAAGCCTTTCTCTGCCAGTTGTTTTAGAAGAATCCTCCAGGTCCCCACCATTGCCTCAAACATCAATCTACCTATTGCACAGTTGAAGGTTTGCTGCCATCACACCATCTACAGTGCAGCAATTCCACTCCATGCAACAAACAAACAAATCTTAATGGGCTAGTCTATATCTTAAATCCTCTAGTAAATTGCTGGCTTTGCTACAAACCTTTAAAGAAACATAAAAGGCACTTATAAGACTCTACAGCTTATGCTATCAATCACTTCAGAAAGAAAAACAATTCAGCAGCTACTCCAATTGAGAGTGCTGTGAAGTTCAATTGTCACTAAAATGCTTTGTTATTACCAGCCTGGGCAGAATGAGCAAATATACCTCGGCAGGTGAGCTGTGAATGAGCAATCAGCACTGCAGGCTGCAGCTTGAAGAGATAATAGCATCCAAGTAGCTACAATGCTTCTTCCTTGTGCACAGCTAGGCCAGGATTGGGCTGACAAATTGAGCAACACAACATTTCAGACATTCCGTCTGCACGTTAAAATAATTCTGAAGGAAAAGGTACCGAGGCTTTCCTCTCCCAGCGCGTACAAAGGAGGAACACACAGATACAGACAAGCATCAGTGTTTGGTCTGTTCTCAGAGAAATTGAAGTTTTATGATGCTTTTATCCCACTCTTTGGCAAGAATTCAGCACACACAGTAGTCAAGAGATGGCTTGACAGCTGCCATTTCAAGACACAACTTTTTCACATCCTAGCAACGCCAACTCCCCAGTTCAGTGTCAAATAAAGATCCTTTACAATGCACAATCTGCAATATGAAAAATTGCTTCATATCTTGTATGCCTCTAGAATTAAGGCCATTCTTTCTTCACTATTTATATATCTTTTTCTAGCTATTATGACCAGTTGGTGAATTCTAGGGTTTCAGCAACATCAGGGGTTTTTTCAGTGGCAAGGCTTCTGCCACCCTGAAGCCTTCACCCACTTATTCCAGGCTTTACCTTCAGTTATGCTGACACAACTTTGCTCAGACTAGATAAATAAAATAATTTTGGTTAAAAAGAAAACAATTACACCCCTTTTTAGGTGAGGTGGGCTTTTTTCTCCTCACTCTCTTTTTTGTATTAGTAAATTTCAATACAGCACAGATGTGCAAAAACCACACAGTGATGTGGTTTTACAAAAATAGCCCCTCTAAACAGTTGTACTGTTACAACTGCAGCACAGGGCTCTGAATAAAAGAGTAATTCCCACTGAAGTTGTTTGCAAAGGTACGCCCTGATCATAATTAAAGGACTAATGCCCTCTTAACAGTTTTAATCTTTTTGTGAAGCATAAGGGAAAATCAAGAGTGGGATGAGCAAAACTTGGGGAAAAAAATGCCAAAGTTCACTTTCACCAAAGCACACGTAGGCTTAAGAATCATAAACTAAAACTCTATACAGAGTTTCTTTGTGGCTTCCTTTTCATCAGTAGAAAGTTAGAGAAGAAAAAAACATGGTCACCACGGTCCTTTTTAAAATTGATGTCAGGTTTTTAGTCATATAACTATTACTCCAATTTTTACCTGCAGTTGGTCATGCACAATCATTCAACGAGACAGCTTGGTTTTTTTCCTTCTTCCCAAGCAGACATAATCAAGTCGTGACTTGTCCAATTTTTTCCCATTTGGGCAATCATCAGGAAACGAAATAACCAGATGACACCTGAGCAAATACTGAATGCCAGAAACAGAGCAACTGCTTCTCTCAGATGCTCTATCACAGTCCCATTCACTCCCAGCTCTATCACAATACTGTGAACAGAGGGAAGCACATACCTTGTTACCTCCTGCTGCAGTCGGGAAACACTGGGCACATAGAACATCACCCCAAAGAAAAGCAAAGGCTCATTGGCAAATTTGTCCAGCTGCTTCTTCAGAGGCTTTTCCAGTTCAACCCAGCGGTCTTGCTGGTTCTTGCTGAGAAACCAAAGGCCGAAGTAGTGAGTCTAGATAAAGAAACATATGAGTGTCAGTTTACCTTTGCCAGCTAGATCACACACACAATGTCACAAATGCAAATAAGAACAGATGGCATTGTGTACATTTTTCCATGTGCAAAATCAGAGTAATTTCTTTTTTACTGCCCTTTTTTGTGGAACATTTTGAAAACAATGACAAATTAATATTGTAATATACTTTGCAGTGCACTATCTACCTCCTACCATCTCTCCCAAATGCATATTGAAGAGCTCTACCTGACACTGCAGCACAGGTGACATAAATTATTTACAGAAAGTGCCTGAGTGTTTTCTAAAGGGACACCTGTGCTTTGTGAACAGACAGCAAACACTAAGCCTGAATTAAAGTGCAAAGGCTTCATGAGACTTTGGATAAGGCCCACTGCACACAAAGGACAAGGACTCTTCTAACTGGAAAAAAAAAAGAATGGAAACCCACAGGCATATGTCAAAATATATCTACCAATACCATAACTATTTACTCAACACATAATTGTTCACTCTTCTTTTTTTTAACACACTCACAAGGTTTTATGATGGACAAGTACACACTTAGAACATGCATATCACACACAAGTTGTTTGCTCTAGGCTCTACAGAAATACCAGGTTGGAAACCTCAGCTGTTTCCTGCCCAGTGCAAATCTCAATGGCTGTAGCAGCTACTGTATGAGCCATGTGGGACTGCTGCTGGTGAAGAGGAATTAACACAGAACAGCGCTCAGAACTAGAGCTACAAAGTGGCAATACAGCAGCTGAAGAATAGCCAATCCATCATGAAGGATTTTATTGAAAAGCACTTAAACATCAAGTACTATGACTACAGATCTGAAGAAAAAGTGTAGCAGACAAATTGCAGATGTTAAACTTTGCAAAATCCACCATGAACAGCCTGTTTCATGCTGGTAGGACTTAGCACACAACACAAGGACAAGTAATAGAATACCAAAAATTTTAAATGTTTACAAATGGCAACAAACCAGCAGGGGAAACACTGTTCCAACTATTTTATAGCTGAGGGCATGCAAGAGACAATCATGCAAGACTCTGAATGGGAGCACAGGTGTACTTACTTTAGGGTCTCATTACATACATTTTTCAACTTTGGACAAAATCCAGACTAGCATTTAACTAATGTGATAACTAATTCAACTTGATTCCTCATTTAAGCCTGACAAACAGCTTGAGCACTGCTCAGTCAGTTACAGTGAAACAAACTTGTTCTTTTGTAGTATTTCCTCCTAGAAATTAAAGGTATCTTCAATAAATCAGTCAATCAATCAACCAATCCATCTACCCATCTAGGGCACAAATAAGTCAAGAAGTCATCGACTCCCACAGGATAAACTTCAAACAAAACTAACCTCACAAATGTTCCCTGATATAGTTCTACTTTCCCTTTGTAGTCACCAGTGGATAAAAGGTTCTTTCTGATGAGTTCATCATGGTAGTAATTAGATTAAAATGAAGGTGGGAGGGACAGTGGAGGCAACAGAGAAAAGGAATTAATGTGAAGGCAGAAATAAGCAGTGATTTTACCACCTCTTAAGGGAAACCCTTTAACACACTTGAAAATCACTGCAGGGAAGCTCATCCTCAGCAAGAAACAGTGTGGAGATGCAAAAGCAGAGCTTCCATGTTAACTTGAAAAAGTAAACATTCACAACACCTAGAACCCAAATTTGAAGTGTGAAGTACTTTAAAACACCTACCAACAAAGAAGAATTGGACTCTGAAGTCTAGAAGAGTTATTCAAGGAATTAACCTATTGCAGTTAAACAGTTCAAATGAGCACAGTCCCTCCCCTTCGAGTGAGGGCTGGGAGACAGCACAAGTTTAGATTTGCTACAGTAGAAAGGTTCTTCAAGTACCAAATCTAGAAGCAATTCCAATGAACAAGAAGTAAATGAAACACAGTGTTGAAGTTTCTAGATTACAGCAGGTATTGTGGAGCAAACACGGCAGCACGCATTTTGCACAACTGGAAGACAACTGTTTTCCTGAAAGCAGCCTGGAGAGGATCAAGCTATTGTAGCTGAAGCACAGGAACTGATACCAGACCAGAGTTCATATCACAAATTCATGCACTTTGGAGAGACAATCTATACAGTTATTTGAACAACAGGTCGCTGTTGTCAGCAACTTCACTTATTGAAAATGTAATGTGTTTTTTAAGAACCTACAGTGGAGGACTTCTGTGGCCACTACTGCACACACCTGAAGAGACCCTCCCGTCTAGGAATATCAGTAATCCCCAAAAAGGAACAGAAGAATGTGGAACTGGAAATGGCTGGACCATCAGTTTCAGCATGCTATGAGAAGGCACTTGGCTCTCCAGAAGGCAAGTCAAGCCATGCTGTCCAGTCCACAAAGCATGCCAAAAATTAGTTGAGATTATAAAAAAATGAGATCTTCTATCTATAAGCAGCCAATTTAAAACTAGGTTGATTCCAAAAACTGGTCTGTTTGTGCATCTGCACAAAGTGAACCAGTGACTTAATTCGGATTTCCATGGAATCAGTATCAAGCTGTCAGGCTCTGAAATAACACATATTACCCCAGAGGTTTTAAACTTTGTCTCACCTACCACACGTGACTTCATATGTGATACAAGGAAATTGGTTTACACTCCTCCAGGAGCTGTGGTCATCTGCTAAAGCAGCAAACAAGAACCAGAGCACTTGGGTGCCTGGATGAAAAGGTGATTCTCAAAATACAGTGAGTCGCAACACCAGAAATATAAAAACTGCACTGGGAAGTCTTAAAATAGATGACATTATAGCTGCCAGTTCAGAAGGCAACATATTTGTTTTGGACTTGGTTTTAGCTACCCTCCCACGTCCAGAACTACCCCTGCCTTTACGCTGTGCCAAACAAGTAGAATTGTCACCCTCAGGAGATGACAGAATATTACTAAACCAACAAATGTCATTCTAAAAGATTCATCAAGCCCAGCTCAGTGTTTGTTAAAGCATCTGGTTAACTGGCTAACTAAATACTTATCCTTAAGAAAGAGATGGAGTTCCAGCTTCTTTAGGCAAAAAATATTAAGCCCTGCTATCCCAGGGCACTGGAACAGAGGGGGAAGGTGCTATTTACAGCAGCCACTTATTCACAGAAGGTCTGAGCACTGACTGAACCCATCTCGGCTTTGCTGGCAAGACGAGTCAAACCAAGCTACACTTGGAGGCAATCTGGCTGCAAAACCCCAGGTTTCAGTTGTGCCCTAAAAGTAAGAAGCACCTTCTGGGCCACTAAAGTAAAGATCAGAACAGCAGCAAAAGGCCACCTCAGCTCACCAACCCCCTGCTTTGGTTTGATCACATATAGGATATATTATAGGATCACAGTGATGGACATACCATTGGGAAATTTGGCTCACAAGAATAATTTTGGTTGGAAAGAACCTTTTTGCCCTTTCCCCCACTTACAATACATCATAGCATACCACCTTTAAACATTTTAACATTTTAGAAAGTGAATTTAAAAGAACAAAAAAAAAAATAAGGAAACATGAAGACTCCCAACATATTTGTACAGATTACTCTGCTACTGCAAGCAGGTTCACTTAGTCTGGAAGTGGAATGGGAAAATGCCATTATATTGGGGAAAAAATCCTTCTATAATATGTGCACATACATAAAAGATTATAAAATTACATTCCTGACCTTGTCTTTCCTCTCCCTTCCTCCCCTCTTCTTGTCTTTACCTTTAACATAATGCTGGAATAAGAGCTCATTTTTTTTGGAATCGGTAACTGTTCAAGTAGATGACCTGATGCTTTGTCAAGAGCTTTGCTGAAAAGGATAAAACCAGATTTTACAGTAGTTACATGGCTCCACTTTCTATTGACCTATTCCTGAACCCTGAGTCAGTCGGGCAGGGAGTTGCATTCCCCAGAGATCAAATAGAAATATGCATAATCCACCAGATACTGTTTTTCAGTCATGTGTGGTATGATCGACAGTCCCTCACAACAAGGCATAATCTCAGAGAGTTTTGCTTTTCAGCAGGAAGGGTTTGGACAGCTTCTTGTTTATTTCTAAGAAATTGGATTGAGTGAGACATGGATGCATTCCTAACTTGAAGGTAAAAGTTGTGGTACACCTGGGATTTATTTGAACATAAGACCAAACTGAGGTCTTACCTGAGACTGCATGGAGGAGACAAACAGGATTTTAGCACTGTTTTGTTAGCATGGGACTTAATGAAGGTTGGCTTATCCTTACTTGTACATGACAGATTGCAAATCAGGATTTCTAAGAAAAGGCATACATGCCAACTGCAGTTTTTGCTGCATTCAGGGAATTTTAAGAGTCTGTCTCTGATATAAATGCTTGCAAATATTTTTGCCTCAGGTAAAAAGTATGCCTAAGGTATACTTAACAGGCTTCTCCAGTCAGCTATCCAGTTGCACAAATCTTGTAGAAATTTGAGCTTTGTGAAAATATTTTTGACCCTTCTGTAGAATTTGGGTGGACAGTGAGCTCAAAAACAATGGTAAACCCTGGAGAGGAAAGGGTACAGTCATCAAATTACATCATAATCCTTACAAACAGTGGCAGGAGGACTACAAGGGCAGAAGAAGAATTAAAATTGGGGTCTGAAAGAAAAAGCAACACTGGGCACCTCCAAGTTTGCCAGCTCTAATTATTCCTCATCCAAGGAGCAAAAGAAGATACAGGGAGACCCTCTCAGAGTTGAAAGAGGTAGGTTAATTCTCTCCTAAAAAAAACCCCAAACACCCACTTCTGTCAAAAAATGCTGCACTGTTGAAATCTGAACTTTACAAAACCAGTTCAACGATGCCAAAACCTTGTTTAGAAAAAAAAAGCAGGGAGGGTGATGAAAGAAAGGGAATGCGTTCCAACAACATCAAAGCATTCTCTTCTATGTTGTTAAAAGTTTTTTTATCTTGAAACATAGACTTTTTGTGCTGACATATTTCTTTTTGCATGACAGAAATAATTTTGAAAATTAAAAAAACCCAAAGCAATAGAAAACCCCCACAGAACTGAACATAGACCAAAACAGCTTCTTTTGCTACTTCACTGTCTAATTTCATCTCTCTGGAAATTTTTGGAAATTTTTGGAACAAAGTGGAACAAAACACGTTCTAAATCACAAAATGCTTTGTGGAAAAGAACATTAACCTGCTGACAGAGCTATTGTTTGCAAATGCAGGTGGACCTCCAGAGAGAATCAGGAGGCTCCAGACTTCTGCAGCACCAACTAGATAAGCTCACAAGGAACATGAGGAGAATCACTTCATTTCAATGCTTTCTGCATTGGAAGGAAAGAGAGAAGTTAGGTTCTTCCCTAAGGATGCCCTGGGGCATCACCAACAGAAAGAAAAAAGAAAGGAAAAATTATTTATTGATAAATCTTCATCTCTGTAAATAAAGGGGGGGGGGGAAGAGATGATCCCACTAAAATTCATGCTAAAGCAACAAACACCAAACCAATAAACAAAAAAACCCCTACCCTATTATGAAAAATACTATGCAATATTCCCTCTGCCCTGCTCCTGCCTGCATATTCCCCAGCCTATTCTGGACAGACACACATAGAATGAGATTCTTCTCCCATTCTTTATCATTATAAAAAAAGAATAAAAAAAAAATTTTGTTTAGCTTTCAGATATTGTAGTTATTTGTATGCTACCTTCCAGCTGCCCCCACTACCATGGGCAAACTGCATAAGACACTGCAAGATTTTTAATTTCCCAGCTGTGCTTACAGACAGTATCAGCCGGGAAAGCCAGATGATAACACAGCAACTTCCAGGCAATGGTTTTCCAATTTATGATTTGCAGGGTCTAGAAGCATGTAGGATACACATAGAGAGCCACAGAAGGTAAGAAAAGTCAGTCAGTTCACCTGTGCCAGGTACACTGGAGAGGTATTTCTATAAAGGATTCAACACTTAAACAATAAACTCTACCGCAAGAAGCGGAAAATTTAAGATTTCAGTCTTTAATAGACACTGGTTTCTTCAACATTTCCAGAAGCATTGGGAATGTAAAAGAAACCCTTTAGGATTTCAGATGTGAAATATTAAACAAAGCCAAGAGGAAGCGAAAACCCACCATCCTCCAAGTGTTACTAGCAAAACACAACTGTTAGTTGTTACTGTTGCCTACTTTAGTTTTATAGTAACAAGAGTATTTAAATGAAGGCAAATGTTTAAAAGCCCGTAGTCTCCTTCCCACTTACATAACTCAGCCATCAGTGTCCTGAAACCAGGGCTACAGTCAGAAAAAAAGTTACTGTAACTTGTCCTTTGGCATCCCAGCTCAAAAAGTAACACTCATGGCTTTCTAAGAAAAGAAACTTCGTGTTACAAAGAGCCCTCCGAGCTGTGATGGATGAGCAACAGCCCAAAGCCCCGAGCGCCGTTCTGCCGTCGGTTTTCCATGCAAGCAGAGTATGTTTGTCCAAGCTCCAGCTGCTGATCATATCTGGCCAGCCCCGAGAACAACATGACTCAAACGCACAGACTGCCTGGGCTAAAAATGTGTCCAATTAGCCCGTGACAGATGGTCCTTCCCGGGCCACCCTTACCTCGCGTAACTCCAGCCTCTGAGCGACCGCTTCCAGGCACTCCTGCCCCGTGCTCTCCACGGACAGGGTGCACTCGATCACGTTGCTGTCCAGCAGACGGATCCTGGTCACAAAGCAGTTCTTGCTCAAGACGTTGTAGCGCCTGGTCCGCCGCAGCTTCAGCCCGAAAGGCATGGCTGAAAGCCTGCAGGGTCGCCCCTTCCCCGGGCTCTTCCCACTGCTATCAGCACACTTGTCGACTCGCCTCCAAGGCTTCTTCAGCTGGCACTACTCTCCTCCAGAAACGGAGGTAGCTGTCCATTCCTGGGGCAAGCTCCGAGGGATCCCTGCAAAACACACACAAGGAAGTAGAAAGAAGTGTGAAACAAGATGTTCCTGAAGTTCAGTGGGAAAGAAAAAAGTTTAACAGTCACATTTAAAACCATGGAATAAAACACCTCCACACACAGGATTGCCAGGCACTTGCTACATATCCCAAGCGAATACCTTATACAAAAAAAATCTTCCAAAATACTGTTTTGGCGCTGAATTTAAAGCACGGATTTAATTGCAAAGCCGTTCTTTGAGAGGCTCGGTACAAACAGCAACTCTACAGGGCACTCATCCAGAGGTGCTAACTCTCCCACCATTACCCCCACCACAGGGGTCTATAACATAATCTTCGAGTTTTCATGCCCTCGGGCCAGCTTTGAGAACTAGTTCAAAAAGCTTTGAAAAGAGGTGCGATCTTGAAAGAAGAAAGGCTGGCTGCAGGTCCGCAGGAAATGCAGGCACTCAGCACCTCCGAAAAAATCAAACCTAAAATATGCATGTGAAAAGCAAGAAGCATCCCAGCCATTTCAGAGGAGCCTCCTCCGAAGGAATCCCTCGCATTTTGCTGGCTTCCAGCTCCAAACCCTCCTAGGTGGAATGAGTAATGGCAGGAACGCGGCTGCCAGAGACCAGGGCAACACCGAGTGGGAGGAAGAGAACACATATTCTAGATATTGTTTCTAACTAGTACTCCTAAAATTTATCAGGGACACATGCAACTGCTGAGCCAAAATACAAAGCAGACAGAAGAACTAGAGATACAGGAGTAATGACATTTAAGATGTATGATCCTCACCTACAAGAACCACTTCTTTTAAAGCGAAAGAAAGCAAAAAAGTTTAGTTAAGAACAAGTTCAAGATGAACTAAAAGAAAGCATTGACATGACCAGCTCTATAATGCCACTTGCCATGTGCCGAGAGGAATGAAGCAAATAGCAAATTACTTGCTACCAGGTCTTCCTGGTTTTCTTTGAATTTTCTGGAGCAAAAAGTCGAATGGTGGCATTTAAGAGCCCATTTCTCTTGACCAATGGTACTGCAAATGAAAAACTAGATCTCATTTCCTTTTTCTTAAGAGAAGCAAGGGAAGGCACTGCCAGCAGAGTATGCATCATTTGAGTGCATCAGCTGAGTGTGACATTTCAAATAGATAGTACATTGCCTACATGTATCCCTTGGCACAGATCTGCATGAATCAGTTATTTTCAGTTTTTACTGAATTTAGTTGCTATGGAGATAATTAAAAGATGCCCAGTTGACTACAGCATTTATCATTACACTAGAAAAATAACTAACACATTTTTACATGAAGTGTATTTTCCAAAGCCAGTATAACTTGACATTTATTAGGGAGTTAGAGCAACATGAACACAAAAAAAAAAAAAAAAAAAAAAAAAAACAACCCACCACACAAACAGAAAACTACTGGTTAGGTGTGTGACTAGCCTGGTAGTCTACCAGCATCACCAGACAAAAGCCTAGAGACTGAGAGGGAGCACTGCTATTTGACTGATGTGCAAACAAACCTATCAAATTAGCTGCTGTGGTTTAATCTCCCATTTTTAGCTTTCATGGGTACAGACATTATGTATCATTTTCACGTAATTGCATGAGGGAGCTGTTATACCTTGCATTGCTCTAACATCAGAAGCCATCAAGGACCTATAAATACAACCTCACAACAATCTGATGAGGCAGGGACATGTTACCCAAGGCTCACACAAAGGAGTTGGAACAAACATCCACCAGCTTGTCCAACACTGCTCAGGACAGTGACTGCAGACCTCATAATAAGCATGCAGGACAGGCTACTGCTTTAACCCCTGGCCAACTACTTGCCAACTACTTTGTTGATCAACCTATCTGAAACTACTGCCTGAATCTGAAAAGTGGGAAGAATGAAAGGAAATTACAGACAGGAAAGGGTGTGGAGGACTACATCTTGTCAAGGACAGCATTTTTGTTCAGTCTCTGGCTTCCCAGATTATTTCAAGTTGGACAAGGAGAATTTTCGCTAGCTAATTCAATTTCAAAATTGACTTTTCTCTTTCATTACTGTTAATTGCACACATTTCCTTGCAGAGCATAAGCCATTCCCTGTATAGCAATTGTACAGTTAGCAGTAGCCTAAGGATTAAATAAATGTTAATTAAAAAAACCCCAAGTGTTTGGCCTTGCTGTCCAGGTACAGCTACAGCTGGACAAGCCATCCCAGAAGGTGAGTGTGCAAACATGCTATTCTGGAATGAGCCCATCAGCTCCTGTACACCAGAAATGTCAACATGGATGGGACATTGATCTAAGCTGTATCATATACTCAGGAAAACAAGGCCAGTATTTCCCCTGCTTTTCAAAAGCAGTAAAGGAACAGGAGTTTTCCCTTAATTCTGCTGAGGGCAATCAGCTGCCACCATCTTCTCAAGGTGCAGATGAACAAGTGGGTTAATGGATGCACTTTGTGTAATACAGACTGGGTTACTTTTTCATTTAACTCAAATATATATATGAATGCTCAATGACAAGTCACTCACATGAAAGGTCACACTTAAACCAGTTTCCAGTTAAAGAATTAAATTGAATGGCAAGGCTAGAAATGCTTAAAAACAGCTCAAATTGCCCCAGCTTGTAAAAACTATTAATTCTCAAATCAGTGCAGATGTCTGAGTTTTGTATTTACAAATATTCTGGATGGCTGACCAATTTCTCACTGGCTTTTCTGTTAAGGTTACTAAGTAAGATCTCAAAGACAAATCTCTTACAGGCACCTAAAGGTAAACTAGGTTCTTCAATGTTAGCATCATCTTAAAAGCATCAGGAGCATTCATTTTTATTCATGGTTATTTTGTAGGTGACTGAAAAAAAATGCCATTGAGAGACAGAAATGCTTAGGTCCTCCAAATGAAGGATTATTTCATTACAGGAACTCCTTTCCCAATTTAAAGGTTGCCTGGGAGAAGCAATGTCCCTAACAAAACTATCCCAATTGTGCAGGCATTCAGAACACTCCCCTCCTCAAACTCACTCTTCCACTTAAAACAAAACCAACCAGTGAAACTAATGCAAGCCTATAAACAGCTTATCAGATAACCATGAACTTGTTCTAATGTTATCAAAGGATTCCTATTAAGAGTATTTCAGGTGTGAAAGGGAGACACAATATCATAAACTAACATTTTCTATTAAGAATTTATTTTTCTGAAGAGAAATTACACTGAGCTCCTCTGGGTACTTTTTTTTTTTGTGTGTGTGTATCAATTGATCTTTGCAAATTAAGCTCATTCTAAGTAGTATGCTGAATTAAACAAGGTTCTTAGAGCATAAGCTATGGAATTTAAACATTCTGCTAAGTGGAAATTCCTTATGTTTAAAGTACATATTCTGTAGGCCTACAAAACACACACAAAACCTTAAAGGCCTTCTACCATTCCTCAGACAACAGCTACTAAAAAAAAAAAAAAAGAAGTATCCTAAATGCAGTTTCATCAGTTCAAAGGCAAAGAGATACAATATCTTTGTGGATTCTTGGTAAAAATTTATATTTCCCTACTTCAACAGACCAAGAGAAAACTAAACAACAAGACAGTTCCTTTGCTATCACAGACATTGGAATCAGACTTTTTATGGTATTTACTTGAAAAAGACATATGGATAAAGTCAATGGCTGTGGAATGGGGAAGACCAAAAATGGGAAAACACAATAAAGAACAAAAACAAATTCCAAATTTGACACAGAATAAAACAAAACCACGATCTCATGCCAAGCACAACACAAGTTCTCCTAAGAGCCTTCACTAGCAAACAGGTTAAAGAAAACCACATTAAGTCTCAGCTCAAGACATTCTTACCTATCTCTTTCTCTATGTGTGGCTGAAGAGAAACACCTCTATTTGCCTGGGAGCTTTACCAGAACAGTCTGTGCAAAGGCAGCAGACACAGAGGTGTGGATCTCTCCAACAGTATTTGATTCCTCCACAGCACCACTGCATCTTGCAAGGGGGAAAGGAGGAGTCCTCGATCACTCTTGCAAAAAATCCTTCTCTGTATAGAAGGGGTATATTTAAGAGGTATCATTCCCCACTGTTCAGTCATAGGATACTGCTGTTCATATACCAAAAGGTAGCGGGGGGGAAAAAAGGCATAACTCATACAACCAAGAATATCCTGCAAGCACAATGCTGGGGCCAAACAAACAGCTTCAAGTCGACACAGCTATAATGATTTAGGGGGGGAAAGGCTAATACCTTTAGTGCTACCTATATGTGACATTAGCAACTACTCTTCTTCACTGGCCAGTCCTACATGAAGAACTAGGTCAGATTCTCACTGTGATATACAGCACAGAATTGCTTCTGATTTTTAAGAAATCTTTGTTAGTTTCTGCACAGAACAGAAACTCTCCCCAAGAATTTAAATTACTGATACAGATAAAAGTTTGTGCTTTTCCAAACCAGTAATTTTCTTGTTGCTTTTTATTTTTAGTGAGACATTACAGGTGAAACCAGGTCAAATCACTACTACACAAAAAGCGAATCAAGTACTATTTTACACATTTTCCAAACCTAAAACCAAAAGAAGCCTGAAATACAAAAAAATTTCCTTAGTTCTCCCAAAGTCAGCTGGGGCTGGCAATATTTTTTGTTCATTAGTAATTTTAAAAGACAGGCTGAAGGGATCAAGATAAACCGAGCTGCTTGGTGGTTCATGAAGAAGAGGCCATCAGGCAGAAGCTGCTTTGTGAGGTGCTCCAGTCACTGGGCATTCTCTCACTTTGTTAAATTTATCTGAAGGCCAGAAGTGAAGAAAAGCTTATAAATAATTAGGGCCAATGTAACTCTCAAGACATTTCCAAGTACGTGACTCTTTCCTCTAATACAGACAAGAGGTACAGACTGTACTACATTCAAAGGAGCATTCAAAAAAAAGAATAAATATCATCTGATGCAAAATGCACTTAAAGCAGAACATTTTCCTTCACTTTGTTTGCTTTTATATGTAATTTCTGAGACTCCAGGAAGAAAGCAATTATGTCAAACTGCAGCCTGTATTTACCAACAGCAGCTGGCAGCCCTCCAGCATTCCTGGCACTGCAGGAGCAGCAGCACACCTAAGGGAAGTATGTAAGCCTGGGCTGGGCAGAGACCGCAGCATGGCAGGGCAGCTGCAAGGGGTGTGCTGGCCTGCAGTTTTAGGGAAGAGTAAAAATAACAGTGCATGGGAGATGAGGTCTGACACAATCCATCTCCATCTAGCTGAGTTGTGTCTTGAGGAGGAGATCTCTCTCCCCATGAAACAGCTTTCTCTCTCTTGAGTGCTCTCAGGGGAGAGTTTCATGCAGGTAGAGCACAGCAAGGAACATTTCTGTGCCTAACAAGGTGCTTTATCCCACCCAGTTATGGGTGGAAGTCCCATAAAGCCTCTCAGGAGTCAAATTCATCTCAGATGAAAGGGGATTTTAACTCTTACATAATAAAAAGTCATCAACTACTTGTTTATACAGTCCCTGATGAGACATGGGCCTCATCCTCAGGCATTTAAATCTTCTTAAAAATTCTTGCAGGCAGGAATTTAAATATTTCCCTAATCCAAACAGTAATCAAACTATTAACACTTTCACCTCTACATTCTGGAAAAGGAATCAAATTACAATTTCATTTAATTTTTATAACTAATATTCTATGCAGAACTTTTAGAGTATGTAAGCATCTAGAGAGCCCATACTTGCCTGCACAGACAGATGCCAAGGCTTCTCTGGGACACTGAATTCAGAAGACAACTTCTACTGTTACCACTACCGTGAGTCATCAAACAACAGAGATCAAAAAACCATCCCAGTTATTAGCATTTCTACTTTCCCAATCCAATCACAGCTTTCCCTTTCCAGGAAAACTTGGGTTCTCCATCAGATCCACCTTTGCTGTAACAGATCTTTCTTGATTTAAGTTGTGTGTTTTCACTGTATCCAACTTGGGTCAGTTTCTGGTTCCAGTAGTCCAAATAAAACATCTAGAGAGATTTAAATAAAGTCAAAACAACAATTTCAATTCAAACCAGTTAGAATTCTGCCCTTTCCTTTGTGGCAGTGCCCAAAAAAGTACATACTCAATAACTCTAAAGCACATAGATTAGTACATGCACCACTTGTTATTCCTTCCTTGTCTCCCATGCTGAAGTACCACACTTATAGTGTAAACACACCTTTTTTTGTGCACCCACAGAACTAGGCCATTTTGTGGCTACAAATCTGTCAGAGAGCACCTAAATCCTCTTCTGGGACAAGGTCCACAGGTACCAAGTATTTCTGTAGGTTCTAGCAAGTCTGTGTCCAACGAAGTTTCCATGGCAGACAAGACGTGAACTTCCCAAACTGCAAGTTAGCACCCTATCCATTATTTCCTTACTTATCACTCCAGAATACCCACAGCAATTCAACAGGTCTCTCTAAGGCAACTACTGATGGAGGGCTCTTTTTGAGGTAGTCTAAGCATTCAAGTTAGGAGTAACAGCTGCATAAAGTGACATACCTACATCACTATTGCACTGTCATGTGACCAGTTTTAATCCACATCATATCAGTAACGAATGTGGAGTTACCACTCCCCTTGTAGAACTTCATTGTGTTCTAAAGTTAAAAAAATAAAACAAAAACAACCTACCATCAAAATGCCAGACTCCAGTACTTTTCCCTTCCAAACAGAAAATGCTGCCTGTCTATGCCAGGTATCTGCAGCAGCTCCACCTCTCTGTCAGGGCAGGGTTTAGGTCTGCAGGGTACAGCAGTTAACCATTTACAACCCTCTCACACCTTGTTATTCCAAGACCTCAAATTAGACACAGCCAAGAGCCTGGATGGCACCTGTCCAAGGATTCAGTTTTGTACCTGAGGCAATCTCATTTAAGAGCTCACTTCTGCCAGGAATAGAGAGGTCCTGATCTCTTCTCCCTCCCTTAATTCCAGAGCACATTACAACTTGTCTTCTGCCAGCTCTGAAAATCTGCTGGAACCTCCTCCTGGTTTAGCCACTTCACCTCCCTCACTCAGTAAGAGAATATGATCTTTTTCAGCTTGGTTAGTGAGTTTAGACAACTCACAACAGAGCCCAGAGTAGCTCATCTGGCAGAGGGAAGAAAAGAAGCACACAGCTCAGAGAAGGAAAAATAAGAGCAATTCTGCCTTAACTGAAGCAGTTGGTCAGGTCTGGAGAGCAGTTTGTTAAATCACAGCCCAAGAAAAGCTCCTGGTCTCAGCAAGTAGAGGAGTCCCCAGAACACATCCCCATTATTCCTGCATTGCAAAGCTATGTTTGCATCAAAATTGCTTTATGTGAAATAACCAGTTGATTCAAATTGCACTAATTTTTTTGTTCCCCCCCCCTCCCAAAATACAGCAATCTGTAATTGAATGTCTGTAAGAGAAGTTAATATTGCAACACCTCTATGTGTTATGTTTTCTGCATGGGACAAGCCATTCAGAAAAGGAGAAGCAAAACCAAGACCAGCATTCTGGTATTTTGGCACATCTTTCTTTTAGAAAATAACTGGTCCCTAAGTGCCACCCTTCAGAAAAGGCATAAGGTCCTGCAGCCTAAATTTTCAATGACCACTTCATAGTAATCAAAGATCAGGAAAGCCTAACCATTATTGAAAGGGTCAACTATCTAAAATCCATTATAATCAAGTGACTTAAAAATGTCTGAGTATATTTGACAGGATTCTTTACCTTTTCTCCCTATTTTAACCCTACTGGCTACAATCAGTCGCAACACAGTATTGGTGCCATTTACTTCTCCTCAAAGATAGTTAGCTTTCTAAAGGTTTTCAATTCCTTCAGACTTGCTGGAGCTACAGTGATTTTTAAGAGGTTGTGTTTCCTGCTAAATGTGATTGATGGGCATGCAAAAACATTACAAAAACAATGAATAATATGCTTAGCAAAAACCACAGAAAAAGTTCTTACAGCATGTTTCATTATTCTCTCATGTTACAAAGAAAGACATGAGTAAAACTAAGACATTCTAAACACAGGATAACATTTAGAACAGAATCAATAGCTCCAACAGATCCAAGTATCAGATAGGGGGTAAAATTATATACCCCAGAGCACTCTCACTAGTTAAACATCCACTAGCACAAACTGGTGCCAGTTCATGTATAGTTTTAAATAATGCAATAAAAACTTTATTAAAAAGAAAGACACAAAAGTTCAAACATCACCTATCGTGCTTTAATGAGAAGAGGTGGCTGCAGTTTCACTTCTGTACTGGGATTTTGCAATGGAGCAGTTACAAGAGAGCACTTGGAGATTAGGAAGCAAATAGCCACACTGCTCATAAGACTGAAAGATGTGCCTGCAGCTCATTACACAGTTCTGGTGTCAGATGGAGACTGGAAGCTGCTTACCTGGATTCACACAATGCTGCTCTCAGCTGAGATCCTGATAGAAAGGTGTGTTACTGCAGCAAAATATGGTCCCATGCATTTAATTAAGGTGTGATATTTCTGCTCCCACCTTTCTTTTGTTTTTAAAATGGCTTATACAAGTGAATTTTCACAATTTCTGCTTAGTGGTATTCTTGTGCACCTTCCATTCTTCTTAATTTTTTAAAATATGTATCTATCTATACATGGAAGATTATGTAAAGTCTTTCAAATGAACAGAATCTGGGAAAACCTGGGTTATAACTATGGACTTCCAAAATGCATAACATTACCTCCAACTCTTCCAAAAGTCAAAAAAGTATTTGTTTCATGTAAGGAGGTTGCAACATACTTGGATTCCTTGGCCCACCAAGAAAGAAAATGTTTTCCTAATACGTACAATTGCAGGAGAGGGGAAAGATCAACAAGAAGCACTGAATTTGCAACATCTCAAATATTAACACTGTGGTCACCACTCTTGGTCTCTTTCACCAGGCAACAACAGACAGAACCAGAGGACACAGTCTCAAGCCACGTCAAGGGAAATATAGGTTGGATATTACGAAAAAAAGAGTGACAAAGTACTGGAATTGCCTGCCCAGGGGGTGGTGGAGTCACCATCCCTGGATGTGTTCAGAAAAAGACTGGATGTGGCACTTGATGCCATGGTTTAGTTGAGGTGTTAGGGCATGGGCTGGACTCGATGATCTTGAAGGTCTCTTCCAACCCAGTCATTCTGTGAATTCTGTGAACTGCCAACCTGCCCTTCTCCTTACAGGAACAAAATCCAGTCCTGCTTCCACTGATGCCAGTAAGAAGACTGGCACCAAGTGAAGCAAGACCCATGCCTGAGGAATTGCTGTAAGATGAAAACTTCATTCAGTTTCTTGAAATATAGAACAATGGTCTGCTCTCCTGGAGAGGCTCAATTAATTAGTGCCATTCACGTATTAGGTAATGAACAGAGATAATGCAATGGAGGAAAAGGGGCTGCGGGTAATCTATGAGAGCCAAGCATGAAAAGGTGAAGAAAAAAGAGAAGAGAGTGAGAGAGAGAGGAAAAATAGAGTTAAAAAAGCATGCACACCGTCAATTCCAAACCACAACCAGGCACGTTTAGTTACACAAGTAGATACTCCACACAAGATCATAACATGAACTTTTGAACTTGCACAGAAAAAAGCCTCTCCACTACTTAATGCATTAAAACATCAATGCTACAAAATGCTGAAAAAAAATTCCTTCAAGTTGTATCAAAGGAGGATTATATTGTGGGCACATGCATGGAGAAAGCAAATCTGTTATCTTTACTGAATATAGGCCTTGATGTAAATCACACAGCCAAAGCCTGTGAATAACTGCATTTGTTTCGACAGCAAAACACCTCATCTGAAATAGAGAATAGCTGCCGGAAATGAGCTAATGGTACTTTTCTTTCTGTATTAAAGGATTATTTTCCAGTGCCCACTGTGTGGGCTTAAACACTAGACTGAAACAGTCAAAATACTTAGAAGTAAGATTTATGGCTAAAAAGGAGGAGGCTAGGGGGGAACCTTCTTTGAAGTGATTGACTTCTTTGACCGGTATCTCAGAATTAAAAGGCTACAAAAGAAACCCTCTCTGTGAGCAGCCCCCTGCATTCCTCCTTCATCTCTGTGGCAGATCATATTGATAAACAAGATTTGAAAACAATTACCTGAGAATCACAGTGCTGGACAGCATATAGTGACTGAGATATTATAAACAACAAATGTCTTTTTGTTTTCTAAATTTTCTAATGCTTTTTAACAGAAAAACTCTTATACCTGAAACACTACTTCAGCCATCAACATTAATGGTTCAGTACTATGTTTTTCAAAAGTTTTCAAATGAACTTGAGAGAAAAATCAGGAGTTCATTTCCACAGTATTCTAAAAAGTCTTGCTAATTACATTGATAGAGGAAGAAATTGTATCAACTGGAACACCATATTATTTAATTGTACAAAAGTAAAATTTTCCTTTTTTTCGTGGCAGCAGCGCTATAGTAGATTGGTTTAGACTGGCTACTTATTTCCTCTAACATAATATTTGTCATTAATTCTACTTAAGAGAACAGCTTTGCAGTGAAGGCTAGTAAAACAGAGTTCTGGAGTGCAAAATACATGCTACAGCTTTATACACAAACCCACTGTAATAAATTCTAAAAACTGTGGCATGCCATTCTTTGTTCACCTTTCCAAACAGTACTTTGATAATAACTTTACAACCTTTCACCATAAGTCTGCACAAAATACTCACCCTTTAACATATGGTGATAGCTTTAATTGGAAACATATCAGAGGTTATCAGCTTTTAATGAGATTATAGTCTGATTCTTGTTAACTGCCCCTGTTAGAGAAACATTTCAGAGTGAAAAATTGCTTTGCAGAAAATTTTGCTTTGTCATGAGCTGAAAAGAAATTATTGTTAAAAAAAAATCTCTATTTCTTGCTCATATTAATCCATTTTTGTTAACATTTTAGCATTCAATTGGAGGGATAAACATCAAAATTTACTTGCAAGCTTGTTACCCTCTGTAGTTCCTGTAGTAGACTTTTATATTAAAATGGAAAGAGACAAAAACCACCAAAGCAGAACATTAACATTTTCTTGTTTTGCTGTTCTTTACAAGCAACTCAGCTTTGAAACACAAGAGTTAGTCTGACTTGTAGTTCTCAAATGAAAAGCAGCAAGGTTACTCTAAATTTAAATTGCACAATTTATTAAAATAATAAACTGGATCTAAGCACAACTTGCACAAAATCAAAACACCTTCTATACAACCACAGGTAGGTGTATTTATTGTATGTTTGTATCAAAGTGGTACAAATAGGCCTTTGATCCACTAGATCCACTGCAGTGGCCATTGAAGTTCTGCAGGTAAAAAAAAATACTATATATAGGCTATGTACGATTATTTTCTTCTAAGTACAAAACCTAAACACCAAAAGAGAAGAAGGTGGAGTAAAATAAATTATAATTAAACAGTCTCTCTGTACGCATCAGGTCATCTTATTTGTAATTACATAATTGGACTCACAGAAGCCTAAGGTGATGAGGTATCCCTAAGACTTACACTCAGTTTAACTGCAACACGGAGAAAAGCAAGAGAAGAAACAAGAAACAAAAATAAAAAGTGGAGAAAGCCCATATGGTACAGCCCTCCCTGTAATTCTGTCTCTGGTTAGCAAGTTGGAAGCATTTCATCTCTCTGACTTGAAGCCTGATATTCACATTCCTTTGTGGTTTAATGTGGACATGGACTACAGATTGCACCCATGTCTTAAAGGGGCTAAATGATTAGCACAGCAAGCCCACAAACTCCAAGAGAGACAGCAAGTAACCTTACATTCCCATCCACTTTGAAGAAAAAGGAAATTAAATTTCTTAATTCCTAGTTTTGTTGCAAAGTAGGCAATGCCGTGTGGATGTAGTGATTGCCTTTAACAAAAGTAAGTAAAATCTATCCCTGGCAGCTGTGAAGACACTCAAGCCTCCTGAAGTGTTGTTAAGTGTGACTGCAACTCCTGGGAAATTAAACACCCTGTACCAACACAGCCAAGTCTCCAACTTCAGCCCTTTTAAAACCAGTGCAGAGTGGCAAAAAGCTGAACAGAAATGAAACAGCAAAGATACGACACCACTGTACATTTCATTCAACAATTTACCACAAAGACAAGCCCATGCTAACAGAAATTCCTATAATCACGGAATAGCAAGCTGCTATATGTGATGAAAAAAATGGAGCAGACCAAACCGTGCCTGATGCTGTCTCACAGCAACATCTACTGCACATGAGACACCAGTGTCAGTGGGCAGGGAAAGGAAATTCTCCCCACCAAGTGGCCACAGCCCTGAAATTCCACCCAAGCTATTTATTTATTGCTGCTGAAGTTCAGTGTTCCCATTCGCAGATGCAAAGTTCTGGGACAAACTTGCCATGAATTAACTGCCCTGCCTTTTTTAAAATGGTTAGCTGTGCTTTGAAAGAGTAACTCAGGACCAAAGGGTCACAGGGTAATTATTTACAGAATGGATGCCAGGGATGAAGTGACAGATAAAGCCATTACAAAGATCATGCAGAGTAAGGAATGAGAAATTCCTGCAATTTATTGTCTATCACTGTGAAGTGTGATTCTGAGATAGCACCAGCTCTGCTCTTTCCTCTTTATAGTGATAGACTATAATGACTCAAGACCTTTAATTCTCCATTTCCAACTTCATACTGGATCTATTCAGGAAGGTAAAAAAAGATGAAATCAAGCCCGTCACACAGTCGATAGACATCATGCTGAGGTGATGCTGCCTTGCTTTGGTTTGGAAGGTAACCAAGCCAATTGTGACAGAAATTGAGTGTTCCCTTGCAGCTAAATAAAAGCTGTGGCTACAGAACAAACCACTGCCCTGCACTTCAGCATAAGGAGGGTTTACAACCTGCTCTTGTGGGAGGGTGACTGGAGGCAACACGGTTCAGCCATGACTCTCTTAAGAGGGAACAGGATCACTGGAAAAGAGTTTTAAAAACCCTTGTGAAAGGCAGAACAGCTCATATTTTCCCCAGCCACTCCCCCACTGCAGAATACAGGACGCTCAGTCCAGAAGCATTTTCAGTGCCTAAATATAACACAGGCGTTCACATAGCATAAATAGGAGAATCCTTCTGAAGGGCTGTCTTCAAAACAATCTCTATTTTTCAGTAGGGCTAGAATTCAAAGTCATATACTGGCATGTCAAATTCCGGATATCCTCCTAAGAAAAATGAATTTATTGTTGTTATACCTGGCTATTTTTATAAAGTTTCTGGAAACAAGAAGCATTAACTGTGCTTAATTAATACTCGTACACCTTCATGTTTCTCTTTGGTCACAAGCCAAGAAGATTTGATGTAATATGATCCTATCCTTATGGAATTTTATAACACCAGTTTTCATTGGCAACCATTGATTATATACCCCAAATGAAGCTGCTAGATTTTTTTCAGGCTTTTTCCTAAGCTTTGATATATAAACTTGTCAATGCAAAAAAATAGCTGACCCTTAATATTACAGTTCATGCCAAAAATAATATGAAGCTATTAGAACCACAAAGCCTAGAATTCAGAAAATGAGTGCTGCAAAATATCCAAGCATAGGCATGATATCAAGAAAACATTATGATTATTTCAAGAAAGAGTAAACAAAAAAAAAAAGTAGTTTGGAAGAAAAGCTAACCTGCTACTCAGGATGGACAAATTTCAAAATCCTTTGTTTCCATCTCTAAACACTCCAGTAAACCAAACATTTTAATTGGCAGTAGGATGTATGTACTGGCAGATATATGTCTTCTGACAGTGACAAGGACAACACCAAATCTACTACCATGTTTTCACAATGGAAATTCAAAAATAAACTAGTGCAGCCAAAAGACCAAGTTGATATTGCTGGAACCTTCCTCAGGTCACTGGGCTATATAAGCGAGACTGAAATAGCAGCCCTTCACTACTATGACTTATGAAAGTTTTCAGTCTGACACTAGGAAAAAAACAGACACTATTTATTTTGTTAGTTTTAATTTAGTTAATTTAATTTGCAGAAAAAAATCATCACTTTGGCATAAAGGGGAGAGAGGGAGAAAAAGAAAAAAGACTGTTCTTTGCTTATCTTTGCCATAGAGAAAACATTTTTTCAGTGCAGATATAAAAGGAAAAAAATTTCCAGCTGTTGGCCAATTTTTTTAAGTTGTAGAAATGTTCTGAAGAAGTAAAACAGTGAGTTACATGAATTTCATGTAACATACCTAATTCACAAGACTTCTTCTAAACTCCTTTGACTGTACTCTTTCCCACTGCAATCGAAGTTTGTGAATTTTTTTCTTTTTTGCAGGGAACCAGTAAAAAGCAACTCTAACTCATCTAACTTGTGTTCTAAACATAAAAAATGCACAAAAATCTGGGTCTCATATTGCTGATCAAAAAAATCTAGAAACCACCTCAATCCTAATTTATGTTTATCTCCTTCAGTAGAGAGGTCCAACATTACTAACAGTACTCCTAACTACTCACCACTCATTCTCAAGAGTAAGGTTCATCCTTTTATGTGTGTTATTACTCAATACAACAGATGAGAGCAATTACACCATTCCATTAAAATAAGTTCACATTTTCATATTGCTATCATCTTGTACCTCACATATGTGAGAATTATACATTTTTCTCATCTGTACACAAATGTTACAGCAGTTTCAAAAAGTCAAAAAGATGAATTATCCCAACCTGGAATCAAGCCTGCCTGTAACCCTCGACATCAAATAGCCTCCCAGTTTCTCACCTTGCTTTTCCTCAGAACAGCATTTGTGCATCTTAAGGGGTTCTAGAAAAAAAAATTAAATACTTTCATAGACAAGAAAAATAATAATGTACTACGTAATTTTCTTCCACTACTACAGCTACCTGTGGAATCATAAGAAATTGCAAATGAGACAAGTTTATCTGGGATCTTGAGAAAAAAAGGGAGATGGTGAAGCAAAAACACCTAAATTGAATAATGGTCCACACAGCCAAGGAGATTTCAACATCTTTCAGCTGCAGAAAGAATACAGAAATTCTATAAAAGTTCTCAAGTGGTATAAAAATTTTGTGCCTTAGCTGTATTCCATATATAGTTAGTGTCTCTTCACAGGGTGGTACACTGAACACCACATAATGAAAAGAGAGGAAGAGCCTGGCTATAGACATCAGTATAACCGTGCTTTTATAAGTATTGTTCTCCTTCTACAGAACTAAGAGTGAAATACCCCATATGACATTTTATTCTCCTGTAAATGAAGAACACAACATGCAGACTTCCTGTAGTGGAACACACTTTTCTTTTCCATGTGCAATTTGAACTGCCAAGTTTAAACGGAGAAAAATATTATATGTATCCATGGATATCTAATTTTAGAAGGACAAATAATTCTCCCACTCCAGCACCAGGGGGGAAAAATGGTAAGAAAGAAACAGTTCTTACAAGTCTTACTGAAAGGAGCTATGACAATACCTGACGTGCACAAAACGTAGTAAAGACTGGGTTGGGCAAGTGCCCATGAGGAAAGCAAAGCTTTTGTGGGCAACTGAAATATACAGATTACAGTTAAAGCCATCACATCTTACTGCCAGCTTGATACACTAATTTTTCTCCAGTGGAAAAACTTTGGGAAGGTTGATACCTTTCAAGCCTTTGCAACCATTGTCAAGCCCTGTGTCATGTTAGCGAGCACAGAGATTGGCATTAGGATGGTTCCATAAATGCAACTGTAATGTCTGCTTGTAAGTTATACACTTTATTTTCCAAAGTCACTGTGGTTTTGTCTTACAAAATTTGGTCAGAAGTCTTCAGAAACTCAACTAGGCAATTTTTCTTCCTATAATCTGAGGTAGATAGAGATGAAGAGATAGTTTTATTGCATGCAAGCACATATTCATCACATACTATAGTTCTTGCTACTATAAAACAATAAAAGTCAGTATGTGAAATATAAAGAAATATAAAGAAAAATATTTATGTTCATACAGAACCAGCATACTTTAATGAAGAGACAAACAACAAAGGCAAGCATCTAAAAAGAGGAAATGGATAAAACCCATGGATATTATGGGTTCTGGAACAAAAGGAGAGATTCTCCTGAGAAATGGAGTGCCAGTGCTGGAAAATTCGTGCTAAAACCGAGATATGGCAAAGTCCTTGTATTTACCTTAGGTAGCTGCTAAAGGTAGCAGCTGTCTCCACAAAGTAAAACTCACTAGTTTCCAGTACCAGAAAGATTTATTCATCAGAATTACAAACTGTCTAGCTAGCAACTGAGTTAGCTAGCTAGTTTCAATTATGAACAAGCACTGTAATTCAGATATACCTTCTAGTCATGTTACACAATTTATTAACCACTTTCATTCTTTAAATATACTGTTAATTAAGATCCATGAAAACCAGTATTGCTATCGCACCTTCAGAATTGAAGCCTGCCTTGCATTTCTAAATTTTTTGTCCAGAATTAATGGACAGATGTTTACCAGTCCTCAAGGCATACTGAATCCTATTTAAACTTTCCAGGTCAGCTGAGCTTAAAAATTACATTTGTTTTCTTTCCCCAGCTCTTGCTTGAAGAAACTCCCCACATGATTGTACCAATCAGAAATCAAATTCACAATCTTGGGATGATCCTACATCCTAGGTTTTGTTTGTTAACTATATCATTAACAGAAGGCAAAAGAATATTATCCAGAAGGACAGAGAAAGAAAAAATAATTGAACTATCATGATGTCAAAAGTATGACAGGACTTGTGACCTTCTAAAGATGAAAACAAAAAAATTCATTGTTCAAACTGAGACATTAATAATGCTGAATCCCAGGGAATACATCTCCCTGGACTTAAATTCAATAAAAAGTTGCCCAGAAATGTACCTCCTGTTTAATCCAATTTGCAATTCAATTATCTTGGTTAAAAAAAAACAAACATTAAAATACACATGACTAAAATTAACTTCATTGTTCATTAATACTAAACTTTACATAGATGGTCTAAGGACAAAGTAACCACCCAAGGCCAACAAAACAACAAAAGGCCAGAAAAAAAAGTAACAGCGCATTTTTTAAAGGGCAGTTCTGAAACTTACTATAATGTCTAGAAATAGCCACTGAACAATTACAGTTACAAATTTAGCTTCCCAAATTACCATTGCATTGCATAAATCCAGTTAGTTACTCTGGATCTCATGCAGGGCACTAGTCCTTTTAAAATATACACCAACTGATGTCCCCCCTTTAACTCCCTCTGTGGTTCTTTGTTAGTGCCTCATTCAATTTTCTGTTTCCTTATTTTTATCACACATGAGAACACTGGGATATTTAGATTACTTACAATGTTCAAAATGTTTTTGAATTAAAATAGCCAAAATAATCCAAATAAAATCTATCAAGAGAAAACAGTGATACACAACATATTTCCCTCTTTTAATACTTTCGTTTTTACCCCAAATTTTATCTGCTAAAAGTTTACCAGCCAGACTTCCTCCCTCTGCTCCAGCCACTCAGGCACTGCGAAGAGGCTGACTCTCTCTCACAGCAGCCAGCCAGGAATTCCCTAATTTCCGACCCAAGCAGTGACCCATGCTGAGCCAGAGGTGCCCTGACAACCAGGTACTCCTTGCTTCCCTCTCCCTGTGCTGGCAAACCTCGACACAAATTCTTCTTTTCAAACAATATGACTTGAAAACAAACCAAGCAGAGGTTTCTAAAATCCCCCATAACAGGGAGTTGAAACTTGTCCATGGATACACACGGACAAAAAATACCTCAACCAGATATAAGGCTGCATAGGAAGCCAGAACCCTGTTGGTGTGCTCAGGACCTGACAGAGTGGTTTGAAACACGATACAGTCCCTTTGATACTGCTCACGAGTTCAGAAGTGGAGGGGCCGTATCCTATTAAAAATAACAGGAAATTGGCCACAGCAATAAATCTAAAGCTTTGGCTGCTGCAATTTCTTATCTTCTATGAGCAGCTGGTGGTGTGCAAAAAAGCCACGCAACTTTTCCTTCTCAGAATAAGAAAACAAACAAATAATTTTAAAAATCACTCCAAAACTGTAGTTTCCACTTGGTGAAAGCTTGCATCAGTCAGTTGACAGCCATGGGAGACCTAGATCCCCAAGATCCTTTCCAGTCACACCAGGATATTGCTGCTTTACTGCTGTCTCCAGGCAAAACCACATCACTGAGAAAGTGAAGATGCACTAAAGTTCACAAATCCCAAGGAACCTCATCTGAGGCTTTGGCACTCCTGACAGTACTTATCTCATGCAATTCCTCCAGATGATGTCTCTCTCTCCCCTCTGATAGCATTTTTCTCTTTACCTACTGAAATAAATTAAGATCCAAGATGACAGCAGCTGCTTCTAATGGCTTACCAACACTTAAAAGGGACTGCACTAGGCAGTGTTATATCTGCAATTCCCACTAGTGGAGAAACAGCTTCTGCTGGGCTGGAAAAAATAAGGATGGGGGGGCAGGGAAGAGGTAGCCAAGGCTCTTCCTCAAATGGAATAAAATACATACGTCAGAGGATTTCATTCAACTGGCAGAGACTACACTGAGTTTTTTGCCAATGTAACTGCATCTGCTGTGGGTATGACTTGTTTTCCCACTCATAAAAGGAAGAGCTTTGCCAACAAAACTTTAAAGACTAAGACCAACAACGTGGGTGTGGGGTTCAGTGTGTTTTCAGTACACATGGGTGAAGTTAACTATGGTCTAGTTTCCTGCCAATCTGATCCACACATCGTGTAGTGCCAGTATTTTCTTTCTTTCTTATTTTGATCTGGTCCTGCAAACATTTCTGGAGCAGACTTTTCAGACAGACAATCCTTCTCTGAAGCAATTTTTTTTTTAATCCCAGTGTAAGATCCCAAAGGTGGGAAAAACTAGAGGCCCAAGTGGTTCAATACAAAGGGCAGATGTCTACTTTAAGAGCTAAAAGCACTTCTAAAATATGTGTATTTTGCCTGCATTTAGACAACCACAACATGTTAGTTGTATGAGATACAATGGAAACATGAAACCACTGCACCTACTAAAAAACCCCCAATCACCACCAACAACAACAAAACAATCTTCCAGCCCTAGAGACTAAAAAACCAGAAGAAACTAATTATAGCAGAATAGTTACAACATGTTTGGAGATCACCTCACCTGTGAGGATGTGCCAAAACCAGGGCTCAGTTCTCTCCTGCTCCCCTGGAGGAAGGTGGAAGGAAAGTAAGTTCTAGTTTAGATACAGCAGGACCCCAAGAACTATCTCCCCTTGAAAAAAAGAATGTATACAAGAAAATGTCCTCTCCCTTGCATATACCAATTCTGTAAACCTCTTTGTTTGCTGGAAAAGCTATGCTAGAGCTGGGCCTATGTGCACTTTCTCACCTCAGTTATCCAATTTTGTATTTCAACTAGCTCCTGATCCCAAGCATGAGGAAGGCTTCACATATTTTTCAGCAGCCTCCAAGCACAAAGGGTTGTGAGCCAAAAAAGTTCCATTCCTTGATATTACTCCTTGATAGTCTCTTCTCTAGCACAAAAAAAGCCTAATACAGAAGTCCACAGAGTGTGTGGTGATCCCACTGGAAAGAAAACTAACATTGGCAAAGGAATTAATAGGCTACCAAAATTACTTCCCACTAGCATATTAGAAGGGTGAGTTAGGGGTATGGAATTTCTTCATGCTTGAGGGCTAACTCTCACCAACATTAACCCATCTGTCATATATTGTTTTATGTCTGCTTTGATTTCTTTTTTTTTTTTTGCTGCAAAAAAAGAAATGCACATCAGAAATGTTACAGACCACCAGATTTGTTTCATATATTATCAAAGCTAAACATGCAAGAATTTTATGGAGATTAAGAGATTAGAGTCCAAGAGTTTTTATTCTTCTCTGTGCAAGGCTCTCTGTTTCAATCAATTTAAAAAGTGAAGTTCAAGTTATGCTGTTAATTCCTGAGGGGAAATGATACATAACCCACATGCACAAAGAGGTTGGCTTGCAAGCAGTTGTTTTTACAGCACGGAATCTGTTTCAATCTATGTTTGTTTAACAAGATGCAAGTCTAACAATGGCAATTTACTAAAAGCTTGTGCACTAAGCATGTACAATACCAGAAACAATAGTCATAACTCCTTCCAAAGATACAAAACCATCTACAAAACTATCAAAACATAAGCACTGCCCTGGATTAGTTGTTTCAAAACCTGACATTCCAAACAGCTTCATCCATCTATAAACATTTAACTAATTTTGGACTACTGTTTTGCATTCCAGCAATGAGTTACTGCCAATCAATCCAACACAAAATTTCACTATTTGTATTTTCACCGATTTTTTTTTTAAGCCATAGTATCATTACTGTTTGCTCAGACAACTTTTGCAACAGTACATCATGGCTTAAGTACTGAACTTAAAAAAACCAATCATTAAAATAGCAATTTAGCATTAAGTTCCTCAATCTATATTTAAGCACTTGAATAACCATCTGCTTGTACAATTAATGGCCAGTGACCACACAGCTGCAGAAGGCAAGGCAGCTCTCTGCCTCTCCAACAAGCCTGTTTGTCAGTGCTCAGGCCCAACATTCATCCTGCACTGTTACAACCATAATCACATTTTGAAATGATTCATTATTTACAATGTTATTTGAGGCTTACTAGATGCTATTCTGTTCTCCCTGAGAACCCGACAGAGCTAAATGATGAACAACCTGTGCCTTTAGCTATTGCATCAGATGGTCAAAGCTCTTCTGTCCTTACCCCGTGTGCTCCCAACATCTGGATTTTCCAGAACGTATCTCACCATGATTTGTACCTGCTCACTGTCTGCACCAGGAGACTGAATCTCTCTTTGTCATGGTGAACATGTGGACCGTAAAAAGAATTTGGTTCAGCATTTGCATTTTGCCCCCAGACACAGTTTTACATCAAGATAGCACAGAAACTTCTAAATGGGCAGGTCACTTCATTAGAAAAGAATCAACCAGAAAACAACCAGGTGTAGCAATTCCCCTCGAGCCTTAGAAAACAATTAACAACAACATTTACAAAGGCCATTAAAAACGTTAGAAATACTTGCTTGGCAACAACAAACAATGCACAAACCTTTTTCTGAGGACAACTGGGGAGTGGGTTGCAGTTATATTGTAGCAAGGTTTATAAACTATGGGTGTTTACAACACATTTTTTGTTCCCTTCAAAAATAAAGTGTTTCACATTTCAGACACATTTGGTCTTAGTTAACTGCAGCAATCAGTTAACCATCATTCAATCACACATACTTGGAAGGTGACTCACCAGATGTCAGGTGTTTAACCTGCATGTTCCCCAAGAAATATCTAGCTGCTGACATTTTTTTCCCCCCTGCCTCAAAAGTACTGTGCACAAATGATCACAGTAGTGGGAACTTGCATCAGAGGATTAATATCATTAGTTATCATGCTTAGGATTAATATCATTAGGAGAGATATGCAATGCCATAACCACTCTGAATCTCGTAACAACCATGAGATAAGCTGCAAGTTGTGTCTGTAAAAAAGTAATCAAGGGAATGAAATTTCCAAGATTATCTGAAAATTGGGTTTTTTTGGATCGTGTTCTACTTCTCAGTTCTTCAGCCACTAAATTGCAGGCACCATCATTATTTTATTTCTTTAAAGAAATATAAATTCAATGGTGATACCTATTTGGAGTAGACCTGGCATTTTAATTTAGCACATTTTGAAGCAGTACCAAGTCATACACGTCACTGGCAGGTATCAATGTATTCAGCATTCATAGAGCATCTGGTTAGCAAGATGTGGCAGCCTTCAAGTTTTGGAATTCCTTTCAGTGTTCCTCTAAAAGAATTTTTTTGATCCACAAGTTGGTCCAGATGGTATCTCAGAACTATCCAACTCCTCCTTTCAAGATATCTGCCACTATTGTTCCAGAAGGCCTAGCAAACAGGTTTTCCAAAGCAAGCCATCTCTACTGGAGATGGTCTTTCTAAGGAAGTTCACAACATTTAATTCTCTGATAAGCACTGACAGGAGAGTTTCTGTAAATCAAAACTATTTCTCCAGTGTGTCAGACTAGAGCTCCGAAGTCTCCTGCAGCTGCTGGGTTGGTTTCGTCAGAAAAAGGTTTCCTCAGAACCCTCTGAGTGCTGGTCCTAAAACTGCAACAAACAGCCTTTAGGGTTGGCTTGGACAGACAGCCTGATCCTACAGCTACCAAAATGTCAAAGCTTGCATGAAAAAAATCAATGCGCTGCAAACACATTGTCAGCAATAAAAAGAGGCAAGAAGAGCAATTCCCATTAGAAGAGAAGATTCTCATTACTAAAGCAGCTTGTGCACTGCCTCATGTGCCCAGCAGATCTCTGAGACCACGGAATCATTAAGGTTGGAAAAGACTTCCAAAATTATCAAACACAATCTTTGACTGAACACTACCATGCCAACTAAGTAAGTGCCATGTCAAGATGTTTTCCACTTCTAGGGATGGTGACTCCACCACCCCCTGGCCTGCCCATCCCAATGCATACCCAACTTTTCAATGAAGAATTTTTTCCTGATGTTCAACCTGAATCTCCCCTGGTTCCAGCTTGAGGCCATCTCCACTGGCTACTTTGCATAGGCAATAAGTTAATGCAATTCATCACATAACCAAATAAATAAAACAGTTATTTGATCCTTCAATAGGAAAAAGTACATGTTCATGTACTTGTGGAGAGGTTCATTGATAACAAAGCACTGTGAAGTAAAGCCAGGCTTTTTGTATAAAAAAATTTTACAAGGGCATCTCAACCTCTTGCAATGTAATGCCAATATTTCTGCAAATTGTATAAAAAACACTGACAATGAACACACCAGAAGCACTCTATTTCTGCAAAATCCAGGCAAATTTAATATAAAAATGTTCATTTTACAAAAAAAAAAGCTGCATTTTTAGCAGTTTAAAATGGTGAGAAAATAAATGTCAGTACACATCTTAGAATCTACAATTTAATCCTTTTTATTTGCACTGGATCTTCATCTACTATGTAGAGGTACCAGGAATCACATTTTGCAGCTTCTAAAACAATTTATAATAGGAAAAAGGGAAGCACTTATTTTCACCTTTTGGGGGGTGACACTTCAAGGAAAAAGTTAACGAGTATAACTTGAGTAATACAGAGTAAACAGAAAAAAATACTTCACCAAATTCAGGGGACAGGGAGAATAGAAACCAGATATTATTATCATCATCACTATTAACCCTTTATTACAGATAAAACAACTAAGAAGTATAAGAAAATGAGGTGCTTAAAGTTTCTTCATAAGCCCAAACAGAGAAACCAACACTCCTCATTGCTTTGGAGAATTCTTTTGTTTAATCCAATCTAGAAGTGAAATTATCCTTTTTGAAGTGCAGAAAAAAAGCTGTGCAGAGAAAGTGACTGTATCACTATGATTAAGGAAATCCTCTTCCTCCAGATGGGTTTCCCCACCACAACACTACAAATTCAACAAGCCTCATTTGGTCCAAGTCTTTAACAGCTATATACATTTTAGGAGGTCTTTTAGCCAGCAAATATAACATTGCCCTTAAGCTACCAAGGAAAGAGTGTCACCATTCCAGGAAATGCTCCAAAAATAAATCTCAATGAATGAAAAATTACAAGTCACCTACAACTATTTATTACAGTCCTACAGTATCTGAATTAACAAATACATTATGTCACTTGGATAAATGCTTTTCAACAAAAAGCCAGACAAAGCACCAAAAAACATTCTCAGGTTTGTAAACAGCAACTATTAACTCCATTAAAAGGATATTAAAAACATACTCATGTGCAAGTTACTTGTATTTTTAATGGAAGAGAGGCCTTTGCCAATACCTGTTCATTTCTTTTTTTTTTTTTTTGGAAAAGTGTGTTTTCCATTCAGACCAGTACTAAAAATACAGTCTTCAAGTATGGCTGATAAGGCATATATTTCAAATATGACACATTTTTATTTTTGCTTGTGCTCCAAACCAATAGAATGTATTTCCCCAATGTAAATCTTCATTCTTCAGATTGTTAAAATTAATTATATGCAAAGTCTTTTTAATGAAAACTTGCTACTTTTTCCATCAGCCTTAGCAATATGAAGAACACAAAGAGGGTGCTAAAAGCTTGAGGAAGAATAGCTTTAGATACAAAGCTGACCTCTGGTGAAAAAGCAAAATCTAGCAAAGCGGCAAAGAAACCATGCCAAAGGAAGATGTTTTTACATCTCTTCTACCCAGACATGTAAAATTCACACACAAATAGTTCATTTCTAAGTGTTAAAGTGGATTTTTGGAAGGTAATGCTGAAATCCTTCAGAAAGACATTTCACAGCAGAACCCCCTGCTACAACAGCCTCCTCTTACACTTGCATTGTCCAGTTTCTTTACATGGTGCAAACTACTGGACCCTTAATGCACAACACGATTCAAAGAGTACTGAAGCAAAATATTCACCTCTGCTAATACTGTGCAATAACCAAATCATAAAACTGCAGGTACACCTAGCACAAATCTTGAACAATGATGTACTTCAAAATCCCAAACCTGGGGCTGCTCAATGCACTCACACACTGAAATACAGGAACAATCTATTTTTCTGTATGCCTGTGCAGTACAGACAGAGTCTTAAACTCATAGTGGTGTCTGGTTTCATAACATATGCCCTTCCTTATCAAATGTCATTTGTATTGCCATTCCTGCATCTGTCTCCACAGATGTCATCCCATGTAATGTAGCATATGGGCTTAAGCTGACATTGTTTGCAAACAGGAAGAGCTTTTGGCAAGAGGAATAGAACATAAAGTGTTCTGCGGGCTGCCTCTCTTAACCCATCTTTGGTTGGCTCCTCTGCTCAGCTGAAACTGGTCAGCTACTTTTTGAGAGGACACAGTGCCAACCTAACAGATGGACAGAAGTAAAGTCATGCCAAAGAACCAGAATGTGCATCTAATTTGATAATTAGGGGCCGAATTTCCCCTTAGAAATATTGCAGTGGCATCGCACACAAAGTTTTCAAGCTTAAGGGTAAAAGAATATGCTTCAGTTTATCCAGTTGAGGGTTAATTCTGAAAATGACAAAAAAAACCAACAACTACAGAAGTGAGCCATGGAGGAGGGAGGAGACAAGCCATGGGGTCCTATCATTCAGGATTAGTATTCTTCAAGGAGAGAAGAAATGAGAGAAGGGGAGCAAAGACACAGCAAGATTAAGCCTTTATCCTGAAATAGCTCTCCACAGAGGGCACCTGCAAATCTTGGCCAGAACATTTCTGTGGCCTTGCTGAAAATAATTTATGCTGAATAGAGATAAAAGCAAGGAACTGATGGCCACTTTACAAAGTATTAAACACAGCTTTCCTGTCCACAAGGAATAGACAAGCCAATAACTAGTAAAAGGCAAAGGACAAAGAGTGTTTATACCTTGATGGAAATCAAACATAATAATGTACACACATACTTGGAACTGTTGACAATTATTTTCTTGGTCTTGATATACAATGATACAGAGCTGTGGCATTAAAAAAAAAGTTAACGATAAAAGAGAGAGCTGTGGACTCAATTGAAATTCTCTTTTCATACATTTTATAAGTTTTCATGCAGTGAGACAGTGGTCCTGTGACTTTCTTAGAGTCCTGGGTCATTTTTCTCTTAATCTTGTGTGTTCCCTCCCCTTTCTTGCCACTTTACTCAGCAGAATGAATGCCAACAGCCATGCATGGCTCAGCTTGGAAAAAACATTGTTCTACTTCATTCTTCTTTTTTAGTTCTAAAGTGGCTCTTCCAATTTAGAGCTTCTGAAACAAAAATATTAAGAGCAATAACTACGATGGCTTCAGTTAAGTGGGATTTACAGGCTTATATTTTGGACAAACAAAGAAAATTTTTAATCCTGTCTTTTTATCATAAGCCCTATGTTGAAAAATACTCCAAGAAGCTAAGAGGTTACGTACTCACACTTGGCTTGCTTTGGAAATATGGTGTTTCAAGAGGGCTTTCGCATCGTCACTGGATGGAAATTAGCTCTCCACCACAAGTAGTGTTCTGAGTCACATCTTTGGAACAGAGCAGAAGGCTCAGTCACAGATTTAAAATAATTTTAAAATGATAGCAGTAAAGTGTCTAAAATCAAACGTGCTGCTTTCCTGACCTCCACTGAGATTTCCTTCTGAAGAAATTGTTCAATGAAATGTCCTTTGGTGTACTGTCAAATTCTGGCAAGCTGCTTCCAAGTATAGCGGGAGACTTAATTGGGCTTTTGTTTAATTACCACCAAGACAATGATGCTCAAATGAAGAGTACAACATCAGCAAATGAGTGAAAGCAATCAATTAGGATGAGCCTGAAACTATCTTTCAAGAGAAAGGAAAGGGCTACTCATTACTGCAGTCATAGGCTATAAACATGCCATTTACTAAAATAATAGACAGCGCTTAGAAGCAAATAAATGACAGATAGTTTCTGAAAAGGAGAAGCACCATTATAAAGCAAGATCAAGATTTTATACCACAGCACTGCTGCTAAGCTTAGGAAAAGAGACTTGAGTTAATGGATTAACGTGAATGCTGGTATCAAATTGGGCAAAACTCTCCTAAATGCACTACAGATATATATTTAGCATATTGTATCTAGATGGTACAATAAATAAATCAATGAACATAGAAAGAAACTGTTATGGAACATTTTAGGTATCAAATAGCTTGCAATAAACCAAGAAAGTAGTTGGCATCCCCAAAAATAAAATATGACAAAAAAGTCTAAATATTTTCCTGGTAACTCCCAAAATTAGTAATACAATTGAAGGTAAAAAGACAAAAGGATCTAGTGTATATTCTACAGCAGTAATGCAAGACTTTATATGAAATCCACAAAGAAACATCAATTGGCAAGACAGCAGCTGCATTTGCAAAGCCAAAAAAAGTTTTATCAAAAAGGTAAAAGCTAAAGTCAAGCCTAAAGACTTTTACATCCAGTCTTCACCTACACTAAAAAGTGCACTTGTACCCAGCACTACAGGCAAACATACACCCTAGCAAGCAAATGACATCTATTAGTGGGAAATGAGACTTAACCATAAGGGACATGCAGAAGGTTGAGCAGGGTACACAGCAATGGCAAAATGTTTGCCCATGATCTAAGGCTGAACAGACCTGAGGGAGTTCGACCTCACCATTCTCAAAATTCAGCTCCACATTTTGGTTTAAAACCTCAGGTGTAGCTTTACGTTTTGGTTTGATAAGTAAATGAGAACATTTAAAATCCCAAAACTCCATTATTTTCAGTGGCCACAGTTTCCACACTTAATGGTAAGAGAATAAAGATTATATATTTCCAGACTTATGTGTTCAGTTCCTACCTTAGATGAGCCAAACACGACACTGCATCTCAGTTATTTACTTTCTCAGCCAGAGTTCACAACTGCAGGGTCACCTATTAAACAACAGCACTTTCCCCACAAGAGCAAGACTAAGTAGCAATAAAGCTAAGCAGGTAAGCAGGTTGTTGAGCTTTTTCTACTATTTATATAAGCACACCAATTGCAGACAGAAGTTGCATTATGCTTTCTTGGCCTGCATGTTATTACAATAGCATCTGCCATTAAATGAAAAAAAAAAATCAAACAAAAACCTGCTTAAGTATCAGAGTTGAAAAGATATTTCAGACAAAGTAAGGAAAGTGGACAGAGAAAAAATTTAAAAAAACAACCCCCAATACATAATTTAAGTGAAACCTTTATTACAGAAACATGATACTGGGTACCTCCTGAAAGAGATTGTAAAAATAATGGAAAAAACCCTGGTGAGACAGGAAGCTTAAACACAGCTAATCTAATGATAACTTTCATAATACAGGAAGCAAGCATGCTACCAAAGAAATGACAAAACCAGAGATTATTTTAGGTGTTTACTTATTCCCAGACAAAGCTAAAAAGTATGCAAAAAGAACTTGGGGTAAGCACACCAGACTTACTGCTACAGTTTCTTGTTTTAAAATAAAATCACAGCACCCAACTTGGCAGGTAATAACCTCCCACAGAATTTACTTTGGTACAAGCTGTCAGGAGTTACTGATCCCTTTCACACACTCACCTTTGGAAGTGCAATTTCCTGTTGCAAACTGGTGTCCTGATCCTGCAAACCTCTGCTCACACGAATGCCCTGCTCTGGTAAGCAGGGCTGCCAACTGTGCTGGTGGCAGCAGGGCTGGCAAGCACATGCTGGAGGCTTGGAGATGTAGTGCTCACCAACTGGACTTCCTGCCTGGAGCTTACAGTGCCAAGGTAAATAATTATGATACCACACTGACAGATGTGTCAGAGGTATGAGGTATTAACTAGATTTACTACAGTCTTGAATAACTGAGCTGTAATTTTCTGCTCTCCTGGCACGTAACGTAACGATGCGAGGTGCCTTACAGTGCCAGGATGTAGCCAAGTGCAACACTTAACCTTCTGAATCTTAGAACCCATGTGTATTGAAGTGCCTCCCTCTGAGCCCCTTTTGTCTAATAATGCTGCTCCTCCACCAATGCTGCTCCTCCACCAAAAGAGGGCTGAATTTAATCCAACAAAGTCTCAGTTACTTCTGCCTTGTAATCTACCGAGACTGACAATTTAAGAAGTGTTTGGCTAATATTCTCAGACACATGGTGTAATTCTGGATCTCATCCTGTGCAGGGACAGGAGTTGCACTCCATGATTCTTGTGGGTCCCTTCCAGCTCAGGATAGTCTATGATTCTGGTCAAAGGACATAACACACAGTTGTCATCATCATGATCCTGGTAGGACAAGGATAGTGTAATCAGTGCTCAGTCTCAGCAGACATGGCAATCAGGCATTCTTTTGTTTTTAATTTCCTCTGACCTTGCAGTTTGTCCTTGTAGAGTTCTCACTGTTCATAAGCTAAGGCATCTAGGTTTGAACAAACTTAGTACACAAACTGCTTCCATACACTCAATAATGTCTTCTGCTCAATGTTCCACCGGCTCTTCAGAAACACCACTCTGCCATATTCCTTAAGTCAAGAAGATGTGAAAGTACAGAAATCACTGAAAATATGAACGATTTGACATTTGTCTTTAAAGGGATACACAGACTTACTACAATGAAATACCATCATTGATTCCAGTATTTCAAAGTGTCCTAAAAACAAAGTGAAGTTTTCATTGACATTTCTAAATTCTGAGAGACATAAACTGCAGAGGAAAAGCTCATGGTCATGTCTAGACACTAATGCAGTGCACAGTGCCACAACAGTTGTGGTGATAGGCAGCTTGCAGCACAATCCAGTTCACAGTCCATAATAAAGAACACCACATCTGGGAGACTACAGATTAAGGGTCTCCATCTGTTAACACGATTACTCTTAAAAGTCATATACCTTTGTTATTTTATAAACTTTGTTTACCTTTCCATCTTTCCTATATATGTCTATCATTATGGGAATGAAGAGATGTTTTAAAATAAAACAAAAACTACAAAAACCCCACAAACATTTCAAGCTCTCCTTGATCTCTTTTCCTAAAGGGGAGAGGAATCATCGCATAAAGACTTAATGAAACACTGACAACATCATCAGAACAGATTCTGCACTGTTGGGTGCAGAGCCCCTTTCTGTGCAGCCCTATCAGTTTGTTACCCTGATTAAATTCTCTTAGGTTTGACCACTGTACACAGAAATCACCACACATACCAGTACACAAAATCACCACACATACCAGTATAATAACTTCACTGAGATAACAGTGAAGGAAATCTACATTTAAGTCATCACCCAAACATTTCCTATCCATGCTGGTTCTCTGTGAGAGGCATTTAGGACCTTGCTTGGAGCATGTTGCAGAGAGCAGGTCAAATGATGCCCAAAAGAACATGGTGTACAAAGCACCCAGCGTGGCCAACGTGGAACATTCCTGGGCATCACACCTCAAGACAGCCACAGAGGCACACACACACAGGTGGATGAATGCATGGCCTGTCAAATGCCTCAGCAGAAAGCAAACGTGTCTGCTGAAGTACAGGTATGAAGGAATTAAATGCTGCAAAGGAGATCACTTTGTTCATGAAGGCCCCAAAACACTGCACGGCCAAAAGTACTTACTTAAAGATTCCTGGATTGGTTTTATACTACCATTTTACCAGATCCTTTGCTAAAAAATGAGTTCAAATACTTAAGCAAAAAAAGAAACCCCACAAAACAACAACAACAAAAAAAAGCCTTTATTTTTTCCCCCCAAGGTCAGTAACCCAATTCATGTTTCTCTCTAAAAGAATAGGAAAAAAAAAAAAAACCAAACAATTTCTTGAGCTAATACCACAGGTTTTTAAATTAAAAAATACTTTATTATTTCAAACCAATATGGAGAAAGTAACCTCTTTGATTACAAAGCCAGAACCTTGTCCATTTTTCTCACAAAGACTTTGACTCTTCAGTGAGTGCTTCAGTGGACTGTTGAGTCTTATTTTAACAGAGTTCCCACAACAGAGCTATTCCTAAGAAACAAACACTATAAATCATAGAGTTTATTATTAGGAAGTTTTCCTAATAAACAATATAGATTCTGCCTTGAACTTATAAAATTATTTTATTAACTGTATTACCAAAGGGTCTTTTTCAACATATAAGTTTTAAATGTTATTTTAATTCACATATCTTAACCTTTGCAAAAGGCACTTAACAAAACTAACATGTTCTGTTTTCAAAACCACTGCCACAGGGCACTCAGTTTGTGGTAAAAAGCATTTTTGAGATACACATGCACAAACCTGTTTTCTTCATCATAAGAAACTATTGGAATAATGGAGGATTATCCTTCACTGCCATTGTCCCATCCTCTGCTGCTCTCTTTGACTGAAACATACAGCATGAAGAGATTGACAAATGGGCTTGCTCTGATTCCATCACAAGTTAAAAAATAAATTACGTTATAAATCCACACCATTAAATAAAGCAGAGAGAGGAAAATTAAGTGGCATTTAACAGTGGACAATGTTACTTGAAGTTAGCTTACTGAACACATTTACATGCAGAGGACCTCATTATCACCAGCTCGTAGTCCAGCCAGTCATGACCATTGCAGTGTATTGCTGAATGTATGGGGGGTAGGAAATGCAGAATTGCACAGCTGTATGCAGAGAACTAGTGATATTTGCAAAGGACGCTGGCAACACAAAGCTAACATGGAAGTTAAGCCACGTGTTAACAAACTTCTACTGTAACACACGCTGAAATTACAAAGGTAGGTAAGAAACCTTATATAACATCAACTAAAGTTGATATTATTAACTAATAGATAAAATGACTAATTGTCTCCAAAGTGCACCCACCCCTTGTCAGATGTTTTGACAGATTCATTAGTGCATGGGTGGCAGTCTTCATACCTGACTCAGGTTCAAGGAAAAGCTGCATGACTACATCAGTCTCTCTGGATAAACCCATTTGAACATCAAAAGAGACAACTGGGCCATCGTTAGACAAAGTTTTGAAAGCTCAGCCTACCCACAGTAACAATTTACCCTTTCAGCAGTGAAAAGTTATGTGCAAATGTACACTGTAAGAACTCAGAGCCATTCTGTGACCAACAGCTTTAGGTTACGACATCAGCAGCAAGGAACAAGAGCAGCTAGAGCAAAACTAACACACAGCTAGCAGAGGAGATCTCCTACCCCCAGCTACTGCATTCTCCTTAGACGTGCTTCTTTTCATTCCAGCTTCAGAGAAATGCTCATCACTTCATAACGTCAAGCAAGTCCTGAGGTGGCATCAGTAATTTTCTTCCAAAACAACTGTCTCAATTACTGAACCATAAATCTGCATTTCTGAATTTGCATATTCAAATGCACATGGCAATTTCCTAATCAAATGCAGAAACCAGAAAAGCTTTCAAGAGGTGAAACAGCTGCAGAGGGCAGACTATGACCAAAGTAACCAAAATCCTTAATAATAGAGGCCAGTATTCCACAACACAGAATAGTGTACCTATTGCACCAAACCATTTCTTCTCCTCTTCCTTAGAATGTAATTAAATAATGTATTTTGTCTTTTCCTATTTTGTAAACTTCCCAGTACATTGTATAATACAGAAAGGAATGCAAAAACATTACTTATTAAATTAGATGTATTTCTCCATATACAACATTATATTCAAACACTTCATCAAAGATAATGTTAAGCAGCATGCAACATCAAACTGTATAGCAAAAGCCCTAAAATTTGCAAAAATTAAAAATAACATTCATCTTTAAATGGCAGCTTTTATGTCCCCCTTGTCAGAAAGAAAGATCATTAAAAAAAAAAAGGAAGTGAAAATGCTAGCAACCAACCTACTTACCATCTAGATGTTAAATGTTATCTCACCTCAGTAATGCTCCCCTGCAATATTTCAGTTCTGTTCTACAAAAAAGTTTTTCTGCTCTGCACTGATGCATTTTGGGGCACCAAGCTAAAATGGGGAACATGGATACATAGAAGAGAACTTGCAAAAAACCCTGTCATTGTCAACCACAACAAAGTGGGGAACAGAAGCACATCAATACTGTGATTTAGCTTCCTCTGCTGTCACAGATTCCCACAGCACAGTCTTGGCAAAGGTGGAAGGAATCACAGGAACTTAACACAAATGTCTACATGAGTTGTTTTATTCACAAGCAGAAACTTGCCCTGTCCACCCACCATTCTGAAACTGACAGAGCTCTGAACATCTGTCAATATTTCTATCTACATGCAGCAGACTACACAGCCATCCCCTTCAATTAGCAGAGGATTTCTTTATCTGGTAAGCTGACCAAAGCATCTTCCTAAACAGGCTGAATCTTCATAACACTATAAGGAATGTAAATAGACATCAATTATAGACAGTAGCTCTTAAAAGTATGCCAAACCAGGAAAAACAAGAAAAATAAAAGAAAAATTACTATCATTTCAGATGCCTGTTTTCCAGAACCTTTGAAATAAATTCCCACCCCCTAAAGTTCATCAGGGTTTTTCTTCCTGAGGCAGGTCTGTCCACATGGGGCATTTTGCAAAGCTCTTAAGGGAGAAGTCAGATTTCCTCTGAAATGCCTCTTTTCTGTGTTTGACATAGGATCTTCAAGGCCTGATCCATCTCAAGGCATCAGAAGTTTCACTTCACCTCAGCACAGGGCAAATTAAGCCCAAATACATTGCCTTCCCCTTTTGTCTTCCTCTGTTCTGGTAAACAACAGGCACAATATTTTGTGTAGAAATTCCTTTACACACTGTCTCACTTTCAAAGCTTCTGAGATAAGCAGTGCATATCACATACCCAGAAAATGCAGGGTTTCCACCACCAACAGGACACATTTCGCACTGAAAGGACAAATGGAAGTCCTGTGTGAAGAGGTCAAAATCAAAATGGCACCAGTGATAGACATCAAAAACAGGACCTGGCTTCTATCTGTTGAATCTCGGATTGGCAAAGTCCCCTGATTTTGCCCAGGCTTGTCCAAAAACCAGGCTCAATTATCATCACCAATAAAAACCTAAAGGCATTTTATCTACAAGGTAGTGAATGCCTCCTCTCAAAAGAGGGAGTTCCATGATAAGAGCTAATCTCAAAAACCTTAGGAATGCAAACTATTTTCTCAGTTGTAAAAACAAGAAAGAATTTCACAAACACAAGTTAAAACAACTACTGGTAGCCTCCTGCTTCTCCTACACTGCCAACTTCTCCTGGGCTAAGGCCCCTTTGTCCTTCAGAGTGATATGCTTTGAATCCAGCCCAATGGCCAAAGAATGTCCCAGGAGAGAATAACACTTTTATGCACCTTTACAAATGACAGCTTTCCCATAAACTTTATTATCTAAGTTCAAAAAGCAGTGCGAGGCTCCCTTCGCACACCTTCAGCCTTTTCGACAGGGAAGGCAAAGTCAGTCCACATTTTATTTTGCAGATAGCTGCAAAGCAGACAGGCTGTAAGACAGATCATTCTGACTGGTTTGCCCATCTAAAGGTTGCACAAGTCCTGGCTTTTTATTGTTTCAGCTATAGCATATTTTACTGAAACTTCTACAGACAACTTTTAACTATGTTACACACTACATACACTAATCTGTTAACATGAGGTGCTGATTGTTCGATCAATCACACAATGCCTGCTACTAAATCAATCTTTCCCCCAGCTGATAGATATGCAAGAGTCAAATATACTGTGGTGTTGGTACACTACTGCTTTGACAATATTTTCTTTGAAACACCCACTAAGCTGCAAGAGATGCAGTTACCTCCAGAAACCAGTCCTTGTGGTTTTCACAGCCACAGAGCTATAATTCTGCTACAGAAATCAAAACTATTTATATTAACTCTTTACATTAACCCAAATTTTAAAATACCATTTGTCCATCAGAAAACATACTAGAAATCATAACCAGTTTGACTAATAACAGATAGCAGTGCTATCTGCCTTTTAAATGAAGCCTAGCCATCACTTCTGTCTTTCTCTATGCCAGCCCAGGCCATAGCAGAGCACATCTCAGGAAGTCAGAACATCAAACTTGAATGTGTTAAAGACTTAAAGTCCAAGACATGCTTTCCATGAAATCTGAACATATACAAAAAAATAAATCTTTCAATTCCCCTTCATGAATATGTAATTAAAATCAGCATCATTCACAGTACAAGAGAGAAACTAAATTACTATAGTGTTTCTAATCATGAGCCCAATATCCTGCTTCTAAGAGCAGCTTACCCTGTAAGAAAACATACAAAATACCACAAAGAGGCACATATAGCATCATCTGTCCTAAGAGAAATTTCTCAGTCCCTGTCAGATGGGGCTGATTTATGCCCTAGAGCAGTACAGTTAACATCCCTTCATTGTAGCTGTGACTGTTCTTCCTGTCCCTAGGAACACTTGTCTTGCTCATCCTAACAGGCTTTGGTTTATATGATCTCTTTGGTGGTACACACCGGAAATGATGATTTAGAAGTATTATATACTTTGTCTTTCAAACTACTCCCTATAACAAGTCATTGTATCAAAGGGTAATGGTCAAGCACTATTTTGCACATATACATCCTACCTCCTCTAACTGACCCCTTTGAAACAGTCCTACATGAATATTTTCTGTTCAACATCATATGAATATTTTTCAATCACTCTCCTGTGATAGGAGACCACAAACTGATTCTTCCAGGTGAATTTGAGCACCAGTTTAATAACTTCTTTTGTCTCATTAGCACAATCTTGCAAAACAACTACGGCATTTTTCTTCAACAAGTATGGCCCAACACTAAGCAATAAGAAGGCACACAAGTTCAAATAAAACATTGTTGAAATCTTCCTCTCCACCTTAATAAATATAGTTAATTTACAATCCAGTAACATGAACAAGTAATTTGATTATTCCATCTAACGTGCATATTCTTGAATTTATCAACATCATCTGCTATGCTTCCCTTTCACCCAGCTTTCTTGGATTCCCTTTACAATTTCTCAGTCTTCTTCAATCTTGCCTAATCCAAATACTTTTGCATCATTAGCAAGTTTTGGCACACCATCATTCATCTAATTTATTAGATCACCAACATGCATGTTCACCACCCTCTTTTCAGAGGTGTTTATATATCACATAATGTAATTTTAGGTTTACATTGCTACTGACAAAATAAAAAAGTATTCTTAGTCATAAGACCAGGTAGACTGAGTGAGAATTAGAAAGAAGAGTTGCAGTTTCCAGAAGACATGCTTGGTGTTGAACAAAGCTTGGTAGCTAAACGCTACATGAGCAGAAAATAAGACTGTCACAATGCCTACAGGACATCAGAGTGGTCAGCATTTTCTTCTTCCCAAGCCAGCATGCATCCATTATGTCATATACCCAACATCCTCCAGAGAAGTCCTTTGTTCAGAAAACTTTCTTAGTGTTAGTTAAATTTACAGTCACTTAGGTATTCACTTGTAGCTGACAATAACATGTTCAATTGCTTATTAGGACAGCCATGATAAGCTAGGAAATACATTTTAGAACAAATATGCCCTTCTTTTTACATATATTGTGCTGCACCATAATCTTGTGTCCTTAATTCCTTTTACATTCCTGATTTCTCTTCATTCCTGCTGACAGCCCAAAGGAAAGGGGAAGAGTCATGGAGTGCAGTTCCTGCTGCTGGGGTTATCTCCACGTTGGTGAGGAGCCCTATTCCTTCAGAGGGTGTGACATGTGTCCTCACCAATAATCTCTTCAGCTCCACGTGCACAGCAAACCAAAAGGCTTTAAGGAGAACAAGGGCACCCCATGGGACAGGCCACACTTGCTCTGGACATGGACTGAATCCAGCACCACCAGAGGAAGCTGCACCAGCCCACTGAGTTTTAAGGTCCCCTGCACCAGGCACAGGAGGAAAGGGGTTAGACAATGAAACCAAAATCATATTTTTCCACAAACATGGACTTCAGCTCCAGTCTACCTCCATTCCTTTAGGAACTACTCTTTAATTCTTGTCTTTTAATATATATTTTTAACAATTTCATAGGTGGAGGCCGCAGCTTTCATGAAGTCTCTGAATAGAAAACCAGTAGATTTTTAAAAAAGGAACCTGGCTTTTTCACATAAAACTTCAGAGAATCTTATGCACAGTGTTGTACCATACTCCCCCCACAGAGAAGGAAAAACTACACGGTACTGCTTTATTTTCAAAGATCAGGATCTGTTCCAATGGAACTCCACAAAGCATAATAGGCAAAGGTATGCTGTACTTCACAGTGGACTTAGACATAAAAAAAATTTCTATGGCATCAGCTCAGCATAAAAATTAGGCCTTTACTGAAATCGTCTTACAACTGAGCTGGATACACATGCACAAATATACTGCATACTAAGTATTATAGCCCAGCTCCTGCAAGGACTTCTGTACATATTTATTACATATATATAAAAGAAATCCCATGGTTTCAAAGGCATTTGAAAGGCAAGGTGAATTAAAACACATGGGTGGGTCTTTGCAGGACTTGGATGTCTATGCTGCTGAGCAGCACTGCCTGCCTAAAACTTTGTACCTGTTCTATACAACCAGCAGTTTATACGTTTCCCCCTCAGCTGACAAACCCTTGCAACAGAGGATTTGCTTCCAGCTAAGGAGATGGAATTCAAGAATACTTTTCATACTGCATATACCTATGCTAAATGTAAATCCATATTAAAATGAGCTACTTAAGTAACAATTAATCAAACACAGCCTCACTGTGTATGAAGAGAAACTGAACGAAGAGCAGCAGATTCGCTCAGCTCTATAAACATAGAAAAAGGAAGCCACAGAAATATCAGAAATATGCACACAATTCTATTGGTGTGTATATATGTAAAATACTTTCTCCATGATTGGAGGAGCCACTGTTGGCCAAAGCAATTTGCTAAGTGCACAAGAGTAGGTGCATTTCATAGAAAGTCATTCCATACCTAAGTTACAATAACTGACTCATGGGCTTCTGCTGGACGAGAATGACCAGGAGAAAAGTCAGTCATTAGTACTAACACTGGTTGCTAATTAACCCTCATGAACAACGCTGCACCAAAGCTACTTCTGCTACTATTACAGAAACATTTAAAAGGCACGTGTAAAACTCTAAATACAATGTACATACAAAAGCTCATATTGCTCAGTACAGAGATCAGCCCAGCAGCCCTTGTTCTGGCCTTGGTATGCACCACTGGATTCCTTGAGGATGCATCAAGGCAGACATTATACAGTTTCTCACACACAAATGCACTGGCAGAACTGATGGCCTACAAGCTCTGCCACAGATTTTAGGGACTATCTTTTACCTGATGGGCTGTGCTTCAGCCTATAAATTTGCAAAGCTCCCAGGTTTTGTATCATGACCTGTGAGATATACACAAGTGCCCTCTGTCTGTAAGAAACTCTGGCACAGCCTTCTAAAGATACCAGAAAGAGTTCAAGCAGTGCCAGTAACAGAATAGGTCCTAAAGCTTATTGGCATTACTATAATGTCAACACACCCTCTATTTTATACCACATAACAACTACTAGATGTCAGCAACAAAAGCTCCAGAGGCCAAGAGCAAAAGGAGTTTAATCTGTATTTTGTCACTCATATTTGATGGGACATTCTCAGCTAGATAATGAGAACACAGTCCCTGCTGGGACTGCCTCCCCTCACACCTCTCCTCAAAAAGAGCTATCTCCTCTCACAATATGGAAGTTGGCAGGTGGTGACTTGTTGACTTGTGATTTGGGGGTAGGGGGGAGCCATTTTATAAGAATATTTTTCCAAACTCTGAAGAACTGCAGCATGTATCAGTGCTTTTGGAATAACCAAACCCTGTACCAACTATCTGTATAGAGTTTAAAGAAAAAAGAACTGGCTTCTGGTAAAAGCATTTCTCCTATGGTTTCAGGCTACATGCCGAATACCCCAGAAAACTTCTTGGGCAACAATATATTGAATCTGAGCCTTTTACCGGTCACTGTTCCCACCTTGTTAAAGTTACAAACAACCAAAGAGTTGCTTATAATGGAAACATATTATTATTTTATGCAAATCGGAGAGATAAAGCATACTCTATAGGAAAGCTCCAGCACACATCATATCCACATACCACACATACATTATGTAACGCTCGTCCCAAATACAACCCAATAAAGTGAGCTGATTTGAGATCTTAACAATTCATCGACTTTGCCACATCAGAAACGAGAGCAGATGTCACTCTTCCCTGCCTCGCTGCGATCTTTGCTGCAGCACTCTGCAGAGTTACAGACTTGCTGAAGACGGCCAGTTTAGGCTTGACTGTAACTAACAAAGAGCAAGGCAAAGCCCCGGGCGGAGGGGAAGGCAAACACGGGCATGCCGCGATGTAAATAGAGGCAGCCCAGCACGGAGCCCTGCCCGTTCCTCGCTATTTACAATCGCCTCTTGACTAGACAAATGCCGTGTTATCTGAGTGTCCAACAGATTACATTCACGGACCGGACGGACCGTCCAAGACTCGCTTATCGCAGGTCACCGGCTGGCATGTGTAACCCAAGCGTGGCTATTTTGGTGGCTCACAGACAGCGGCGCACACCCGGCGGAGCCGTGCAAGCCCGCTGCCGCGCACAGCGAGCCCCGCGCAAACGCTGCCGACCGCACGCTCCGGTGCGAGGCAGGGCTCGGGCTGCTCCAAAGTCTGCGCGGGGACGCGCCCGAACTCGAGCGAACTCCGCGGCGGCGGCGGCTCCTTCCTTACCTGCTGGGCAGCGCGGCGGCTCCGGCTTTGTGCGCACCCGCGGGAGGCGGCGGTCCCGGCCCGCGGGCAGCGGCTGCCCTCGGCGCTGCGCAGGGAGAGCGGCTCCCGCCGCCCCGGCCCGGCCACCGCGGGGAACTTCGGCGGGGCGGCCGGGAGGGCGCTGCGGCCGCCGGTGGCGGCGCGGAGGGCCGGGCGCCCTGAGCTGCTGCTGCCGGCCGCGGGGTGCGGGAAGGAGGGAGGCAGGGCGGGAGGGAGGAGACTGGTGTCCCGCGGGGGCGAGCGGGGCCGGCGGGCGGGCGAGCTGGAGGCGGCGGGGCCGGGGCCGGGCTGGGGCTGGGGCGGCGCGGGGAGTCACGGCCCAGGAATGCCAGGAATGTGGGGCGGCCGCTGCGGCCGCGGGGCCCGGAGACGTCGGGGACGCGACTTGGGATTTCTTTTCTCTTTCTCCTTCCTTCTTTCTTTTTCTTTTTTTTTTTTTTTTTTCTTTTTCAACTCTTACCCCCTCCCCAAGGTAGGCGGAGGAGGGTTGAAACCCACCCCGCGGAGGAGGGAAAAGGAGGGAGGAAGAGGAGGGCGCAGGCTCCTGCCAATCCGGGCGGGTGCCGGCGGCGGCTCTCCCGAGGAGCGCGGAGCTGCCAGGTGCGGATCCCGGCCCCTTCCCAGCCCTCCCGCCGTGGGGCTCCACGCCCGTGTCGGCCCGGCCCGCCCAGGAGCTCCGGCGGAGCTGGGGGAGCACCCCCAGCCAGACTTTGGGAATGGGCGGGCAGGGAGCTGCGACGGGCTCCGCACGCGTGAGCCTGGAAGCTCCTGAGATCTTCCTTCCAGCCCTCCCGTACGAAGGCGCGGTGCCGCCCTGCTTCCCTGTAACCACTTTTCTGCCCTTCCTTAACTCCCTGTCCATCTCCTGCAACCTTGCGCGATAGCGTCGTTTCTCTCCATTCCTCCCTGGGCTTGCTTCTGCTCTTCCCATCTCGGCCCTTTCGGTCTCCTGCTTACTGTGTGACCCTCGCTTGAAGAAGTGTGGTTACCCCTGCTCTTCCAGCTGCACAGAGGGTAAAATACCCTTGACGGGAAAATGCTTATGATGCCGCTGTCATGCCTCTGTGCTTTGCTGGAAAGCAAACGAGAGAAAACCTGAAGTTGGCCTAAAATGTGATGATTTGTAATGACACTAAATGCCCAGGACTTGGCAGATGTAGGAAAGTCCATCTGATGCCTCGTGTAAATGACAAAAGGAGCGGGGAGCACATCACGCTGTAGGAATACTGTCAGGAAGGTTCAGGCTGCTAACAGCATTGAATATATCACACCAAATCAAGTAGGCTTAAGAGCAATGTTAATATTAGAAGTTATGTGTAAATGCTCTTGTGCATCATAGCTAATGGGCAATCTGCAAAATTATTTTTTGCCTGAAAAAAATATGCTTATTTAAAATTATCCACTTTCCAAAAATAATCCACATTCTAGAAAGTGTGTACAAATACCTTTGGCAGCAATAGGCATCTACAGAATGTCAAAGGCAGGTATCCCTTTAAAACACTTTGAGGCACTTAAGGACTCTTACAAACAGGGGATATTATTAAAAATAATGATGAATGAGAATTGATACTATTTTAGAGTTGCTCCTACTGTTTGTTTCTTGTACACCTTACTGAAGGAGTAAGTGAGCAGATTCACTGGCGTCAGGATTACTCAGATTGTTAATGGTAAGAAGATCAGGAGCTGAGAGGGAGAAATAGCACAGATTCTTGATTTTGATAGATAAGTAATTGTATTTAAACACTATACATGGAATCACAAGTCTATGCCTTACCTCTGGCATAATAATATTATAATTACATTTTGCAAGCACTCCTTTTCATCTGAGACTCTCAAGCATTTTACAAGCACCACACCTTAAATGAAGTAAGTAATTATCCCCACTTTACATATGGCTACACTGAGGCACTAAGAAGTGACACCATTTAAGATTTAAACTTGAATTGTACTTGACCCTGTGTGGATACGAGAGCTTAGTGTAACAATCTGGAAGAAATATCAGGTGTCAGAATAAGATTATAAAATGGATCATGAAGCCACTGTGCTCAGAATTTATACAGAAAAGGGATTACCTTACTGAGTAGAAAGATTACCTTACTGAGTGCATTTGATATATATTACCCTTCAAAAGAGGGTAGTATATATCAAAAGTAGGATTTTACTTGTTTGCTTACTTTCCTGTCCTCCCCATGATGAGCCAGGTGTAAGGATGCTGTTCTTAACATAGTAAATACTGACTTTTGCATCTGTGCCTCAAGGTGGTGTTCTGGCTCCCTAAAGCCGTTTAGTCGGATTCCTGGTTTGCTGCTGGTCACTTTCACTTTCTCAGGTCTCTCAGCGTTTCAAATAAACTCATTTGGGGAGTTTAACTGCAAAAGAAACAATGTTGCATGAATCACTGACGCGTCTGAAGGATGGGAAGATTCAGCGGGGGAGATTTGACATACTGGTTACCCAACAGGATCAGGTTCCCTAGAAAAAAATAAAATTAACTATAATAATAATAATCATACTGCTTCTCAGCAAGAGCAAGATCAGCTTAACAAACTCTGCGAAACAAAATGTATTACAAATTTACCCAACCAAGAGAAGCTCCCAAAACATAGAATTGTGATGATCATTACTTTTCAGGAGATTACTTAATGCAGTGATTGATATCTGTATTAGACTTTCAGAGATTGTAGCAGTAGGTGCTTTAAAACACCACACTTCCCAGACAGTTTATGGCCAGTTCCTGCAGAGGTTTCCATATGCAAATCTGTGGTGTTGGTGGTACTCCACTTTTCTAGGGCCATTAAAACCTGCAAGCCTTACGTATATCTTTGTTCCTCAAGACCAGTCAGGAGTACATGAATTTGAGATTAAAACTAACTGGTCTTATCTGCTAGTTGGGGAGTGATTTAATAAAAGACTAAAACTAGCTTAGTTGTTACTTAAACTGTTTCAAGAATTGGAGGTAAAAAAATATTTTTACAAATTACAAAGATCACAAGATACATCTTATTGATTTGGTTCCAGATGCCTGTGCTGGTTCAAATTTGTCCAGCAAACTTTGATGGTTAATCTTGTACCAGTCATATGTGAGCTGCATTATGTACAGTCTTTCTATGCTGCTAGGGAATTTAACAGCAATTCTTTGTACCTGAAAACACGGCACCTCTAAATTATATTTAGAGATTTTATTCACCTGTTGTAATGATTTATAGATTCTATCTCAAGAATATTTCCTCTGCTCTGGTATAATTAAATTTTTACACGGGATCTTTGTACAGTATCACCAGGATTATTGTATTAAGTGCTCTACAAAATAGAATAAATATCTAAATAACATGCAAATAGAAACCTCTCAGCAAATGGGAAATAATTCACTGACATAGGACTGTACCTCAGTTACCTTAGCTACCAGGTTTTTGGCTGATGTTGGGCATGTAGCAGCACATCCCTGTGTTTTCTTGTTTGAAAATTGAGATAATGATAGTGATCTTAAGAAGGTACTTTTTTTGATTTCCAGATGAAAGCAATGTACGGGAGAGAGACATTATTTATTTTTTTACCCAAATTTTGGATTTGGTAGGCCTAAATGAGGGTTTTCTCAAACCCTCATGAAAATAAAGCCCAATACCATTCAGCTTGACCAAATGGTTAACTATCAGGAGAGGAAAACTGACTTTATCTATGTCAAAATATAGGAGACATTTATTATGAAACAGTGCATGGAATTTTGAAGTGGTTTAGCACCTTGATAGCAAAACCTCTATTAAACATACTTTGAGTGTGTTAAAGAATCTCATTATAACATGGAAAAATCTCAGTCGTTGTTGGTGAAACCGTGTCATAACCTGTTTCATACAAAACTGTCTTTAAAATATGCTTAAGCAACTGCTGGTGGTTTCTACTCTGAACAGTAGATGATGCTTAATTAGCTTTACAGTCATCTACATTACAATCAAATCAAAGAATGCAGTTGCAACACATTCCCGATTTGTATTGTAAATGTCACCTTAGCTGTGTTCCTAAAATCTCTGTCATGTGCTGCAGCTGGCTACACTGACCTGATTGTAATGTAAGCAGAAGCTTAGTGCACTAGCAGAAATTCCCATTCCTAAAATCATATTAGTTTTTTATAAATTGATACTTCAAATGTTTGAAGCTCACCATGGAAAAAAAAAAAAGCCTCTCCAGTATACAGTGCACTCATTAATTATTCCATTTAATAGTGCTTCTCAAAATCATCTCTTAGAAAAGGAATTTGGATTACACAACCTTGGAAAACAAACCTGTTGCCACCAAGCATGAGCTAACATGTTATAATACTCTGTGGCTTATCACAACTAAGCCAGCACCCAGTCTTGTAGTCCAGAAAAAGTCTTGGTTGATTATCTGTGCAAATAAACTACACTGTGTTGAATATTCTAGTTTCCTTAGGGTTGTATTCTGCCTGAGGACTTGTTTAATAGCTGTATCTCTTTTCAGGTCTCCAGTGATAGCAGTAAAACAAAAAACTTTTTCGTATTTGTGAATAAAGTAATGAACTTTTGATTCTGTGGTTGCCAGTACTCCAAAGGGGTTTGGGGCAATGAATGTAGCTTACTTTGCAACTGTTACTGCTGTCCAGTGACAGAATGAATAACATTTTACAGTTTTCATGGGTTACCAATTTGAATATTTTTTAATGTACCATTTAGCACGGTATTAGGTCTTCAAATTTCTGAAAACTCTTGGGAAAAAAAAAAACAAACAAAAAAACCCAAAAAATACAACCCAACCCAAACAAAAAAAATTACTAGGTTTTAGCAGGACTTAGTTTTTCAGCTGCCTTGAAGTCAGTATACACCACTAATTTGTAGATACTTCAGTGGCTGCTCACTTCTGAAAATCTTCATGCATCTCAGCCTGGATTTATGTGTCTGACTGTGGGCACCCCATTGAAAGTACTTTGTCGCCACTCAGAGATAAATGGTTTCTTGAGAAAGCAAAGAGCTAATCTCATAATCTAAAATATGGGTTTGGGACTGTTACAAACCTGTGTAATTTGAATTGAGCCATTAATATTTGTTTATCTCTGTATTATGGGTCTAAGACCATGCTTGGATATGAGAGCACTCAAAAACTCCAGATTTTAAAGTTTTCTGAAATGATTTTCTGAAGTGTACTGTAAAAGAATAAAACCACAGCTAGACGTGTCTCAGCTTTTTGGAATCTGTATATTGTTTCTAGAAAAGCTCTGATTCTTATTCTCACTTTTGGTTGAAACAAACAGGGAACTTGTTCTGAGCTAGAGCTGTTTGGTATGCTGAGAGGTGTATATACAAATGTTATAAATATTATAAAAAATAATATTATAAATATTATTTTCTATGCTGACTGTAATTTACATGATAAGATCTATGCTCTGGAAAGACTTGAAATACATTAAAAAAAACATTTTTCTGGAAAGGGCTAATATAAGATTATAGGAAATAGCAATAAAAATGTTGACATTTAGACTTGGAAGAGGTGAGGAGATAAAATGATAACCGAAGTCATTAAGATGTAGAGAGCAGTTGTTTTCTACTTCCATTCTTAGTTTGTTGTATCATTTCAGTTAGTGGCTCATAAACTATGGCTATTTGAGATGGATTTCTTATTACAATTAGCTGGGTGACTGAAACTCACTGTAGAGCTTGCCTATAAAAATGGAAGGAATAATCTTGGGGTGGCTAAGTGTAGGATAAAGAAGTGTACTTTTGTCTTAAATAATCAGACTTTTCATAGATAAACACTGGAAGAATTTAGAGACAACATTAAGATAGGTAGAGACTAATAAGTGATTTTATTACTTTGTCATGAATGGTGTCAGGGATGTTCTTAATTATCTCACTGTCTAATAAATTGTTTGACCAGTAAGTGAACACAACACAAAGCAAGTATATAGATTCTCAGATAATTACGTGCATAAAACTTACATATACATACACATACACATACACGTATTACAAATATATGTGTATAGTAAATAACAGTGGAATTTCCTCCCAATTAATTCTCTCTGGTTAGAAGAGGATGATATTCACAGTAGATATATTTGTGTGTGGTTAAGCATACAGTTGTAACAAAAATGGGGGCCAAAGGAGATGCAAGCTATAGATCCATGAAAGCTAGGGAAGAGTGGACCATGAAGGATACATGTCCTTACCAAATGTCCTTTGAAATCTGATAACTCATTGCACATAAGATATAACAGTGTTTGATAGTATAATGAATGTATTGTTTGTGCTAACATATGTAGTGTGAAACATTTGCTTGGTATTGTCATTTCTATTTGGCAACAGAACTATAAAGAGAGGGAAATCACTATTAAAGAAAAGGAAGTGTTCCAATCTTATTTACAGTTCAGTAACTGGTAATTTGAAGCCCTCGACAATATAGACTTGATGTGTCAGATCATAATGTAATTGATGTAATTATTTATCATTTTCTTAACTGTACATTAGCCCTTTAAGCATTAGGCTAATGGCTGTATTAATAGAGTTTGAAAAGTTTTTAGAACAAGAAAGAAAGACATTAATACCTTTTCTCTACTGCAACTATTGCTACAGCTGCAAATCCATCTTCAGGTAGGAGGGTATGTGTTCACTTACATAAAAACCATTTCATTTTAGATGTTTGATTTCTTCCTCCACCCTTCCAATATACTAACAAGTGTTAAACAAGTAACATTTACATTCTAATTTACAACAAATATTTACTAACATCAACTCACAAGAACCCTGTTTTTTAATCCTTTATATCGTTAATTAATTTAGTATTGTTTGTTGTAGTGGGTCTATCTTTGTAACTGCTCAGCAGCTTTAAATCCAGTGGTTAGCACTTCTTCAGAAGTTTTAGATTATTAAAAAATCACAATAATAATACACTGGATGTAAAGGTCAGAAAATACTTTCCTGTGATGAAAATTATTCAGAGTAATTGCCCTAAATATATCAGGGCAATTAAGTAATTGAAAGCAGAAGCTGTAAGATAGTTTTATCCCTGTAAAACACACTGGTTATAAAACTCAATAATTCATTTATTGTGTAAAGGTTTCTTACTATCATTGTGACAGATAGGTGTTACGGATTAGATCACAGGGACTTAGGGTCTTCTTATGAGGTTTTAACTCATTTGAGCTGGTGTCCCCACAGGCCTCTTCACTCTCCACCTGCTGACCTGGGACAGATATTTATCTGACCAGACAGCAGTTTGCAGCCCAATGTATATCTGTACATGTGATGCTACCAAAAAGGTCTTTGCTTGACATAATACCCCTCTCAGCTGTTAACTCGTGAGGCCTAGAAATGATACATCCTGATTGGATAATTCTTATTAATTCAAAATTTTATGTCACTGCTGCACCTCTGCAAGTCATACAGCATAAGCCTATCAATTAAATCAGGGTGCAGGCAAGCTGAATACTTGGGAAGTACATGGAGAAGTTACCTTTGTTTTCAGAACTTTATATCACATGGCCAAGCTTCATATCATATGGCCCAGAATAATATAGCATGGCCTAGCATCATATCGAATGAGCAAGATTCATATCACATGTGCCAGCATAATATACCATTACCTAGCTCCATATTGCAAGGCCAAGCTTCATATTCCATGACCCAGCATAATATAGCATGGCCCAGATTCATATTGCAAGGCCTAGAATAATATCACATGGCCAAGCATAATATAGCATGCCCTAGCTTCATATACCATGGTCCAGATTCATATCACATGGGCCAGGGTAATATCACATGGCCTGGCTTCATATTGCATGACCCAGCATAATATACCGTGCCCTAGATTCATATCACATGGCCCAGCATAATAAAGCATGGCCCAGCTTCATATCGCACGGCAATGATTTACATAGCATGGCTCAGCATAATATCACATGGCCTCATTTGCTATTGCAAAGCCCAGCTTCATATAGCATGGCCCAGCATAATATCACATGGCCTAGCTTCATATTGCATGGTCCAGCTTCATATCACATGGCCCAGTTTCATATCACATGGCCCAGCATAATATCACATGGCCTAGCTTCATATCACATGGTTCACCATAATATCACATGGCCTAGCTTCATGTAGCATGCCCATGCGATAATAGGATAATATCACATGGGCCAGCTTCATATCGCATGGCCTAGCGTCATATTGCATGGACCAGTAAAATATCACATGGCCCAGCATATTATAGCATGGCCCAGCTTCATATCGTATGGCCAAGATTTACTTCACTTTCAGATCTTCTGAAAGGCATTCCTAGATACTGACTGCAGTGTTTTGCCTCACGTCCCTGCCTCAAAGATTAAAATTTTGCCTGTTATAATCATCCAAGCTCTTATTCCTTAATTTAATGGTAGTGACATATAGAAAATTAAAATGTAAAATTAAATATTTCAAAAGAAAGGACTTTATCTCTCACTCATACACTTAATGAGAGATGTGTATTATGAAAGGTGTCTGTACGAATGTCTAACTTAAAAAATTTAAATTAAAGTTTTGGTCTCAGACATTGGAGCTGCTTCAGAACAGCACTGATTTTGTAAAAACATTCAGTAATGCTAAGATCTTTCTAGATTAATACAAGGAGAGTAAAATTGTTTGAAATTCATTGGCATAAGAATTGGACTTGAATTTCCTAAGGCAAAAATGGATTCCTTGCTTTATTGTCTTGCAACTCAGACCTCTTATGGCAATTGTGTCATGTGAAAAGCTACAGAGATTTTCACTGTAGCTGTGCTGCTTGTGAAGACAGAGTATGTAAGGACATATGGACGTGGGAAAATTTGTGATCCATGCAGAGCAACATTAAGGTTTATGGGGCTGAACTCAGCTTTAGGATCTGTCACATACTTCTTCATGGCCCTAGAATGCAGAAAACTGTAGCAATTGCAAAAACACTCTGTAAGGTTTTCCTTTATCCTATTACATGGATGTAACAGTGTTTCCAATGATCTAGAAGTTATTGTTGTAATGATTTACTTACTCTATTGGGAAATATACCGAATTTGCCTAGGGGAAGAGGCAGGACAAAACACTATTCTAGTACAATTATTTCGTATGGAATGCAACAGGTCTTGTAATCACAACATGCATTAAGCATTGCATAATTACATTTTTTTCTTTTATTCAAGGCAGTGCAATAGCTGAAGTACAAGATCTTGAATAAAAATACAACCAAGTTCCAAAATACTTACAATTCTAGCCGCTCAGGATACATATCCAGCTGCCAGATCTGGATATGACTTCTGCAGAGACATTAACCATCTCTTCACTTTGGTAGAAAGAATGCCCAGTATGAGGGTGCAGCAGCAAGCTGCCTACTGGTCTTGCTTCCCTGGAAGTCCTGCTGGCTTGCTCAGCACTTAAAGTTAGATAAGTGCTTATATATCACAGTGACAGGCATTATAAATATCCTGCTCAGCTATGTGCATATGGAGCTGCATTAAGTCCAGGGCAACATACACATGAATCTGGAGCCAAAACATTCGGTGCAGTCTCACTTGTTAACCACACGTGTAATGACCTTCCTAACTATCCAGCTAAAATGCCAGATGTCCGAAGATGCTGAGCTGACTCATTTCTGCCAGCAGCTACCTGGGAAGCACCTGTGTTGTCAGCAGATCTGCACTGCAGAAGCGGCTGTGTGCCTGCACTCTGCACTCTCAAGTGGCATCAACAAAGACCTCGAGTTGGTGGCTGTGGGGACAGCCAGGACTTCCTTGCTGCTTGTATTCCCAACAGCATCGGGGGAGCTCAAAGCACTTTGAGTTTCCCTGTTCTGTGTCCAGCCCAGAAGTCTCATGTCACACAACATTTTGGAACCAGCCTCTGACTTTTATTTCTAATGTGACCTGAAGTTGAGCTATAGGTGAAAGAACTTTCATCTCTTAGTAACCTCATTGTCTGCTTCAACATGATTAAGGAAGCAATACATTCAGAGCTTTGCATATGAAATAAATTAAGGCTTTTTGTTTATATATAAACAAAATGTATATGTATGTATTTATATATGTATTTATATATAAACTTACATGAATTTGGCTTTTCCTGATGGATTCTGAGTCCAGCAAGGAAGAATATGGAGGAAAAGCTCTACCTGGTTTCTTCTTCTTGGCGTTTCCAAGCAGGGGGAGATTTTCTCATCAGAACTTCTTTTCTTTCCCTTCTGGTTTTGTTCCATCATGTGCTCTGACATAAGCCATAGCAATACAAATTTAACCTTTAGTGGCTTTTGCATTCTACTTACTGTTTTGACCCCTTACTGGAAATAATAAAGAATTCAGGTGAGAAAACGTAAATGGTGATGTTTGGCATTTGGCAAAAACTGAATGGAATTTCAAGGACAGAGAAAATCTATTTCACAAGACTTGAGGTAGTCTTTGCTCAAAATCATGGGGAACTGAAACATAGGGGATTGAGAGTCTCTTAGAACGACTTTGAGAATTCTAGCCAGTAGAGAATAATGAAAATAATTACAAGTGTTAGATGAACTGATGGTTACTATTAACATCCTTTATAACTTGTTATTATTTTTTCAGAGTATTTTATCTTATTCTTGTATCTCATAATTCAATCTTACATTTACTAGTGTTTGTATTCTTATATTTACTTTTGGTAATTAATGTTTTGACACTTACAAAGGTATTGTGCAGAATAATTTGATGTGGCAAAAGAAAAAGCAAGTTTCTGTACTCTTTATGAGTCTTATCTTTCATGATAATTAGTTTATTCCTGCAATAGTTACATAAAGGTTGTCAAATATGAAAGAATTAATTTGTAAATCATTAACCCAGTAGAAACTTGACCATTCTTAGAAATCAGCTTCAAAAGAAGCATTTTCTCATATTTAAGTTGTCAACAGTGGTCAGGTTCCTTTCCTTTAGCCTCAGTTATCCAGATATTAATCAGACTGCATCTTAAAAGCTCTGCACACACCAGCTGATTTTTCATTTTTCTTGCCTTGTAAGAACGCTGGAGGCTGTCTCTAACCATTTGTCCCTCTCTGAAGAATATGACACCAGTCATGGAAGTTGAAACTGTTTCATTGAAGTTTTCCCTGAAGGATTAATCATGATGAACTGGGTTAAATTCTAGAGCTCCATATCCATCAGTAGTCTCCCTGTAATATCAACTGTAGAAATGAAAACACTTCAGCTTCTACAATTAAGTAGCATTTGTTACTGTCCAAGGGGAAACACTTACTGAAAGTAGCATATCATGAGTATTTTATTCTTACAGAACATTTGCTCCTTGTCCACCACACAGAGGATCCCCCTCAGTTCAGACTGGTTCTCAGTTTTCATTAATTATTTTGGAGTACTGTTGTGAGGGTTTTCCACTCTGTTAAAGCAGTTCCTGCTGCACTGCTGTTCTGTGCTGTTCCCCCGGGAACACCTGCATTATGTTCACCATGGAAATTTCTAGCCTGTCTGGTTGTTTGGGTTTTTTTTAATCGTTATTTGTGAAGAGGTATTTATGATGGATCAGTTCCATCACTGCAATGGCTTGTTTTGTTCAGGAGATAGTTTGGAGATTTTTTAACAATGTGCTGGTGAGTTTGTTGTGCCATGTTTATTTATAATCAGAGCTCTCACCAGCTGACTGGTGAGCTGTTTAATTTCTCACGAAATATTTGTTTAACTCAATTTCCTAAATAAGATTAAAAGAATGGCGCTTGAGTAAATATTCTCAGAATGATTGCGAGAGGCAGAACATTTAAATAGGTAAAATGGCAATCAGAGTCACAAGTCATGGGTTCTGATGGAAAGGACAAATCTGAAACTCCCCTCTGAGAGGCCATGGGGGGTAGGGAGGGGAATACCAGAGGGTTTGAAAAACCAGCCATGGGTACCCAGAGAAGTTCACAGAAACTTCAGAATCCTTTGGCCTTCAGCGTTGTCATTGCCCATTCTGTGCTCTGTGTTAGACCGTACTTAGAAACTATTTGGGGCTTTTTGATTGAGTGTTTATTTCTGGGTAGAAATGTAGTGTAATATTTTATTATTACAATAAATTGCTAACTTTAAGGGCTAAATTGCCTCCCTTCGCCTCGAAAAAAAAAAAAAAAAAAGTAAAGAAAAGAAAATAAAGAAAAAAGGAACCCCAAGCCCCGGGAAAAGAACTGAATACAAAAGCACTTCGGGCATCCTTCCGTTGATCTTCCCCAGTGAACGGGTGACGACTGGGACAGCGTATTGTCTTGCCTTTTCTCAAAACTTAGGCTCCCTTTGGAGCCGGGAAAGTTTTGGGTTTGGATAAAGACGTGACACCGCCGCTACACTCACAGCCGCTGCTTCCATTCCCATCCCTTCGCCCACCCTCACGCCCTTCCCGCCCCGCCCAGCTGAGGGCAACGGCCTCGGCGCCGCCGTGCGCCTGCGCAGCCTCCTCCAATGCAGTTTGAACGCTTCCGAACCAGCCACTCAGGAGGGCGGGCGGCGCCGCGCTGCGCTCCCATTGGCCGCGAGGCAGAGGCCGCGTGGCGAGCGAGCCAATCAGCGCGCGGGGCCGCGGCATGGCGGGGGCGGGCGCAAACGGCCGCGGGGCGGCGGCGCCGGGTTTGAGTCGCGGCGGGAGCGCGGCCGCCGTGAGGGCACCGGGACAGGGCACCGGCACCGGGCACCGGGCACCGGGCACCGGGCACCGGGCACCGGGCACCGGGAACCGGCACCGGGCTCTGGTCGGCGCTGAACAGTGAGTGAGCGGTCGGGCGCGGGGCTGGCGGTGCAGGCGGCCGCGCCGTTCTGTGAGGGCTCTTTCCGCCTGTCGTTGGTCAATAGTGTTAGGTACTCTGAGATACCCCGAGCTCAGCCACGTTGCTTTGATAAGTAAATAAAGAAGCGTTGCTGAGGTGTCCTGCGGAGCCGCGTGTTTTGGCAAGGAGACGCCGCCTGAGGTAGAGCTGTCAAATGCAGCTCTAAGAGTAGAAACGCTCTTGCTGCTGGGAGATGCGTTAGAGCGAGGTTCTGCTCTTAACTACACAGAAATGTGTCAAAATAGGACCTAATGCTTTAGGATGCTGCGTGGTGTTTAGGTCAGGAAGCCTGTAAGGTTGTGGAACGCTGTATTCTGATCACTGCCAAGCTTAAAATACGCGATTTCTTTAGAAGGGACGCTTACTTCACCTGTTGGAAGGTCTCGTTGTTGTCTTTGTGTTTCAGGCATAATACTATCCATTTTACGTGAAACCAGAATCTGGCCAATATGAGCTGGGCTGTGGAGGAATGGAAAGAGGGCCTCTCCCCCAGAATCCTGCAGAAGATCCATGAGCTGGAAAGTCAAGTGGATAAGCTTAAAAAGGAGCGTCAGCAAAGGCAATACCAGCTAGAGACTCTGGAGGCAGCGTTGCAGAAACAGAAGCAGAAGGTAACCCAAAATGCAGTTGTTCGTGCTAAACACTGTTATAGCAGTTTATTTTCTGGTGGTTATTGTTAGGTAATGGATTAATGTTTTGATTCTTCTCCCTGACTGACTGGAAAGGTAGCACTGAATTATAAACTGTTTATCTTCATCTTTCTTAATATTCATTATGTTCTTCCCTCTGTTTAATTCTTTTTGGTTGGTAATATGATGCCTGCTTCCTAGCTATTTGTCCATTTCTAGTTATTTATGTGCAATTTGAGGTTTATCTACAGCTCTTTATGATTAGGAAAATAGACATTTTATTGTTATACTCATTAAAATCCATGATAACGACTGGGCCTATTTTATATACTAGAGCTGCACAGTTGGTACCCTCTTCCTATTTCACCTTGCCTACAGATACCTATAATCTTAGTTTATGTTATTCCTTAATTTTTTTCTCTGTAGAGGGGGTTTAGAATTTGTTATTCCTTTTTCTTTTTAGGAGTAATTTTACGCCTCATCTAACTCTACCCTGTCAGCCCTGTAACCAGGGGACTAAAGACCTGATTGGTCAGGGTCCTGCCATGTTTCAGGTCAGCAGTGACCCTTTTGGTTCAATTTTGGTTTGTATTCTTTGGCTGCAGCTCAGAGATAGCTTACAGAGGTTGCTTGTTATTCCCTTTAGATTGGTACAACCTTCTAGAAAACCTTAAGCCTAGAAGTTTTCTTTGAGTTTCTTCCTGCGAGTTTCCAGGAAATTATGTCGACCATTCCAATGAACTGTTGTGGTCCCTAAAAAAAAGGGATACTTTAAAACTCGTAGAAGTAGCAGGTAATACAATTCTCAGTCAAAAGAACAGCTCTGTGCCAAAGATGATGCCCCTTGGATGTTACTCCAGGGAGGAGAAGGACATCTTTCCTGCCAGACTCTATCTTCAAAGCTGTGACATTTGATAATTATTGTGCACACTTTGTGGAGTAAGCCAAGGCCTTCTGGCTGCTAAAGATGGGCTGGAAAGGGAAGTGAGATGATCAGTGAAGAATGTGGACTAATAATGATTATTAGTACTTAAGGATTGATTAGTTTTTTTAAGAGTTCATATCTCATCAACAAATAGAAACTGTTAATGTCACTGAGGTAAATTTTGGCAAATGTGGGTTTTGTTCACACCTAAGAATATTTAATCAATATGTACATCTGAGGTTGTTAGAGCTGTCAGGACTTTGAAGTGTTAGGAAGAAAATAACAGCATTGTGCTGAACCCACCACAAACATCTGAACTTTGTGTTACTGAAATAATAAATGCACTGAAGTACAGAGAGGAGTTGATAATTTCAAAAATGTCTCTGTGTTCTAACTAGGTTGAAAGTGAAAAAAATGAATCTGCAATACTTAAAAGAGAAAACCAGAGCTTGATGGAATTGTGTGATAATCTTGAGAAAGCAAAGCAGAAAATTTCACATGATCTTCAAGTAAAAGAATCTCAGGTCAACATTCAGTCAGGTCAGCTGAATTCCTGCAAGAAGGATATTGAAAGGCTAGAACAAGAACTGAAAAGGTGAGGACTTGCTGTAATGTCTCTAACATATTTACAATTGTTAGTCTATAATTCTTTTCCTCATGCCTCATACATGTCCTAAGAGAAGCAAATAAAGAGGAAGCTGTGTTGCTCTTTCAATCTTTTTTCTATTTTCTCTTTGATTTTTGTGAAAACTCAAGAGAGTTGAGGTATTTGACAAATAATGCAACATAACTTATGGCATATAGAAACACCAACTTTGTGTAAGGAGTTGCTGAGATCCATCAGTAAAGAATCTAGTGAGATTCAACAGGGTTGATAGAACCTCACTAATGTTCTCTGTATCTGCTGTCAAATGTTGGGACAAAGAGGCTGTGAGCTGAGGATATGTATTCCATTTATCTATTCCCAAAATTAAGTTGGTTTGCTGAGTTCCCCTTCCCATTATATTATTTTATGTAACTGTTCATTACAAAATATCAGTGTACCTCATTCTTGGCCATTGTTTGTGATTTTGTATTTGTCTGCCTTTTGTTTGGTAGATGATCATTTGCCACTTCATTCCAACTGATGTTCCTCTGGGAGAGGAGTTCTTGGCATTGAGCTGTAAAAGAGAGGGAAAATAAAAAAGGCAAATATGAAGCCACTGATGCAGTGGGCTACCGCTTGGGACTTACCAACCTGTGCTCACTGAGCAGGGCAAAAGTTACTGTGTGGCCTCTGAATTACTTATATGGTTTCATTGGATGCCCTGGTATCTTCAGCCTCACTCAAGTCCCTCAAATGTGTTGTCTGCTGTGGTGTTTTGGGTAGTGATGTAAATAGAACACATGAGACATACACTGTTGAGTGGAGATTATTCGCTTGCATTTTCATGAAGTATGCGTAGTTTTCTGAAAGTGTGCAGTATCAGAACATAACAACTAAAAGTTGTGTTTCCTGCCATAAAGATGCTCAGTGAAGAGTAAGAGTTTGATATTCTCAGTGCTTACAGTGATTTGGGTATGTTTAGCTGAACTACAGCTTGATACAGTAAGACCTCAAGGAGTTCTAACAGATGTTTCTACTCAGGGTTTGATTTTGTTTTTTAGCTCTGACTCCTGTGTAATTGATTAACTATGTTGAAACTCTAAATAAAATGTCATTTATATTTTTGTGTTACACCCCCTAAAAATTTTCAGTGGATATGTCTTGACTTGATCTTTAAACCAAGTCCTTAGAATCATGTAATTTGTTAGTGTGTGTTAGGCTGTTGAAAATAGCTAATTATCTTTTTAGTTTCCATTATTAATTAATGCTGCTGCTTCTTTACTAAACAGATGCAAATGTGAGCTTGAGAGAAGTCAGCAAACATTGACTGCAGGAGATGTATCATTCAGTGCCACTCCACAGAGAAGTTTTACTGCTCCTTTAACACCAGTTCAAAGTAATAATGGTAAATAATCCTTTTCTTCATCCAGCACAGACAGTTGACTGTCAGTTTTCTTGGAAGGTTGAGTATTTTAAACATTACACTTGTATTGAGTTTCCTAGCCCCTCTTATATAAGATATTATGAAAGTATCTAATTTGTAGCACCCTAGGTTTCCATTTTAAAAATTATTAGTGCAGATTGAACAAATCACAAATATTGCATCTTCTCAATGCTACATTGATGGACATGGAATAGTGATAAAATATCCTTCAGTAGAGTGCAGCATTTTGAATGCCTGTTCCTGGTGTCAGCTCTTCTCTTCATGTTGTGGGGAGCAAATTTCTCCCTTTTAACTAAAATGCAGTCAACAGTTAAATGTGTTATTTATTTGGAAAGTTATTTTTTGCACAGACTGTTACTGTGCAAAATGTATACAACTAATGCTTTGTATCCATTTCAAAGCATCACTTCTATCTTCAAATTAGTGACATCAAAAATATTTAAAATATTTGAATGAACTGGATAAATGACAGGAAGCTTCCTTAAGTGGAGAAGTCTGTGGCCAGACACCCTTATGCTCGTTATGCTGGAAAACTTAGTGTTCAATATTATGTGTTATTTACCTCTTTCAGTGCTATGAACAAATGTTCTGTGAGTTTGGCATCTCAGTCTTACTCCAGTGGGAAATCTGACGTAAATATGACCTAATCTCTTTCTCTTGTTCCTTTTACTTTCTTTATACATATCTGAAAAGGGGAACAGTTAGTGGCAATGTCAAGCATTCTGCTAAGCATGGCACTCCTGAAAGAGGGATAAAATGAAAATTATTTACGTAACTTTATTTAGAATTATATTCCTGGGGAGATATTTTTCTTTGAAAGCTGGGATCTTAAATTCATTAAAATAATTGAATCCTAGAATATTTCAAGTTGGAAGGTACCTATAGGGGTGAGAACCTGGCTGGATTGGGTGAAAAACTGGTTGGACTAAGGCAGATTATGAAGAACTATTCATCATGTCTTTGTAGATGCTAAGTTTGAAGAATTAGAAGAAAAGTACAAGAAAAAAGTACAAGAAAATAAAGAGCTGGAATTACAACTGAGAACCATCCAGCTTAAGGTAAGTATTTCTTAATAATGGTTTGTGTGTTATCTAAGAAAGTAACCATTAAATGAAGTTGGAAAATGAAATGGAAAACTAGTGAAAAATATTATACATCACATAAAATATAATTTCAAAAGAAAGAGAATTAATCTGTGTGTACTGCCATTCAGAAGTAATCTTGGAGAATTCAAAAAAGCTATCTTCTTTGAATAGTGAAAGAAAGGAGGGCATTAAAAATGAGAACACATCCTTCAGAAACTTGAAGTTTCCTGCAAGCAAGGACAAGATAAAACAGTTATGCCAAGTTAAATACTATATGATAATAAAATAGCCTTGAAAAATGTTGTAATAATTCACACCTAGAAAATAGAAACCCATAAATCTTTCAAACATATATGAAGGAGGAACAGTATTAGCTAATCTCTGAGAACAAGATGAATAAGATCTGAAAGCCCTCAAGGAAAAAGCCATTGCAGAAAATGTGAAATAATTTTATCTTGGGTACTTACTATGTAAAGGTATAAAACTTTTCTATATCAGAACCTTTTTTTTGTTGGGGTTGAATCTGTGGCACAGGCTCAATTTTGAAAGTCAGAAGTAGTCTTAAATTAGATTACTAAAATTAATAGTAATTAAAAGAAATCACCAGATGCAGAGACTATATTCCCATTAATTGATAGGGCACTGCAGTGTGGAACTGTTGAATCACTGTGATGTGCAATGTTGCCTCATTCTTCTCTTGACCCTGGAAGGGGGACAAGTATGATGACATTAGAAAAAAACACTTACCATGCTGCTTCTTGGAAATACAGTTTAGTCAGGCCAACATTATGTCCTGGGCAAATTGTTAGAAATATAACATATGTTTATTGAAGTATGTGTAGGTGTATGGAGAAAAGGTCAACCATTTGCTGATAAAGGCAAATCATGCCTCATATATTTTCAGACCTTTTGGGGTTTTTTTTTGAAGAACAAATCAGAAAATGTGTAAGTCAAGTGCAACTCGATGTAATGTTGTTGGATATGCACTGATGGAAGGGAAAAAATTGGATAAGGGGAGTTCCCGCAAATTTAATGGAAAAGATGGAGTGCGGAGTGGCAAAAAAAGGTCTGTTTTTACTGGGGAATGGGCAACAGAGGAGCCTGAAAAGGTTTGGTAAAGAGAACTGTGCTAATCAGCATATTGATTAGTGTTGTGAAAAAGAGTTGAATAATATGGTTGACAATCACACAGTATTTTGTAACACTTGCAATAATTCAGAGTGTGAGTAAAATGCAGCTTAAAAGAGGAGAGTGAAGTACTACATCAGGAAAACATAATTTGAAAAAAGGAATACATTTGGACTTCCAGGAAGCATTTGTTTGTCATTTTGGCTAATTCTGGATTCAAACTTTTGTTTCAGAAACTATAAATTTAAATGGCATATAGGGGAAATGATTACTACATACATGATTAGTTTTCCTTTCCTCTTTGTCTGTTACCAAGTAATTTTACAGGATTGGACACAGCATTCTTGACAATGTAATATAGATTTTTGGACTTGACACAGCTGTTCCTAGATAACAGCATATTCTCTGGTTTGACTGAGAAGTCGCACTGGGTATTACATAGGTATTACATGTATTTAGTTTAAGAAAAAGCAATTCAAAATGAGCTGCATTTCAAAATCAAGTTAAAAAAACAATAGGGGCGTTACTGTTTGAGGTTTTCATTGTTTGGGGTTTTTTCACTTAAGAATAAGATAAAAATTTTTTTTTTTGCTCTGTTCAATTTTTCTGTGAGGAAATATTGAAAGCTTGAACCTGGAAGATTTTATTATTGCAGTTTTGGAATACTCTATAAGTTTAAATAATTGTGTTTTGAATTTACCTGTGCTTCTCCAGTAGAACTAAATGTTAGTCAAATATCAAATATGTTAGTTTAGACTTCTATTTTTTGGTTTTTTGCAACTTTGTTGCCTTTTGGAACTTTGTTACCTGCGAAATTGTAGGATTCAATTTTAAAAAATGTAGGAGTCAAATGATGGGCTCTCTCTTGAAAAAGACAAAAATTTTTATGCGTTACTTATAAAGATACACAGATCAAAATATTTTCTTTGATATTCTGATTTGTATTTATAAGTATCAGCTATGCTTGGAATCTTGTGCTAAAGTTATTTAATTTACATAGCATAGAAAATAATGTCATATATCAGGGTTTTGCACTGGTGGGTGCTGTGATGTTATAGCTGTGTAATGATGATGACCCATTAGCTGTTAATATTAAATTAGTTATTTTGTTTTATGTTGGATAAGGAACTGTGTAAAGGTACATCCTTTTCTTTTTTTGGACGCAGAAAATAAATCAGCCTCATCCTCAAAGCTCTTTGAGTCACAGAGAGATTGCTCGGCATCAGGCCTCCTCATCAGTGTTTTCATGGCAACAGGAAAAGACACCTTGTAGAAACCCAGAAACACCTGCAAGGGGAAGTTCTGCAGCATCCTCCTTTCCATGGGATAAAGACACAAATTCAAGTATTCTATCAGAGAAAAACGAGTTTGACAACAGCTTTGCTGAGAACTCAAATTCCTCTCTCATGATCCAGCTGAGAGCACAGAACCAAGGTATCTGATGCATTTCTTTAAGACCCAGAGGCAGTCTCCTGTATGGTTTCATGAAAGCTGATGTGCAGATAGAAGCAGGCTATTGAAATTAGTGCTTTAGCAAGGAAAAGAGAAAGATACTTGCTGTTGCCTTTGCCAGCTGGCCTGTTGGCTGCAGGTGTATTTTCAGTGATTAGCCATACACAGAGATTTGCCTACAAGCTGCAGTATCTTTTACATAAGGAGTATGAAAATTAGAAGGGAGCAGTTTGTATTTTTTGGGCTGAGTAGGGGTCATCATCTAAAATGAAAAATGCCTTTTTCTATTAATCCCATTGCTCCTGTAAGAATCTTCTTAAAACAGTTAAAAAAAAACTCTCCAGGATTTCACTGTTAAATTAAATTATATTGTTTCCTTATTTTTCTAACTATTGATACTTTTTGACTGAGCAATAATGTCTTAAAAATTTGATTGCACAAGCTTGGTATGTAACTGAGTTTGTCCATGATGGATGCCTCTGGGAGCACAAAATGAAGTATGCTGCAAGAAGTATAATCAAAACCCAAGATATGGTCTTGTATTACACATGCTGACATGAAGAAATAATCATTCCTGATACCTGATAGTTGTAAGAAAGAAAATAGCTGGGGTTTTTTTTTGTTTTGTTTTGTTTTTTTTGATTTGTTGAGCATTCTCTTGAGCATTCTCTATTTGCACTCTTTGGACAGCTTTTCTACCATCTTACAAGTCCCTGAACCCTCCAAACTCTTCACTGTAATACCTCACAGCTTCAATTTTGGTGCCTTTTTCAACTTGGAAGCCATAAATTCAGAATCAGGAAGACAGGACTTGTTTTAACAAAAAAAAAAAAAAAAAAAAAACCAAACAAACTAAAAAAAACCCCACAAAACCAGATAATATTAATTCTTGATAATGCTTCCTGTAGCTGACTTATATTTTCTACTGTCAATTGTGTTTCTACTGTATGGTGGCTTTTAGAAGACAAACTCTTGCTGATGTATATTGTGAGAATATTACTTTTAGTTTTATGTGTACAGTTTTGAGACTGGAAAAAGATTAAAATATGAAATGGGACATTGACAGTTACCAAATAGTTGAAAAGTCTTTTGGAAGCACAGTTGAGCTAAGAAAATGCTTGTAGTGGATATACTTATAAAAAAAAATGTAATAGTTATTTCAAGTGACATGTTTCTGCATGTTTAAAGACAGTAACAAAACCAAAAAAAAAGTAAGCCAGCAGGAGGAACAAGTTGTTTTTGCCTTTGCAGCACTTGTTCCTGAGCTCTTGTGTTTGTGTTCTTTCTCATGAAGTAAGAATTATTGATTTACAGTCAACTGTCTTTCAGTCTTGATAGTCTTTGTTATTGATATCATAGTAGAATACAGTTAAAACTTGTTTTAACTTGTTGAAAATTTTACAGGGTGTCTGCCTGTGCCAGGAAATTGGGGTGTTATCAAACATTGTAAATAGGAAGTGTGTTGGAAGAGTTAACTTCCAAAGCAAAAAGTATCCTTAATCTTTACTGTTTTTTAAATTCAGAGTTAAATTCCATTATTAAAGACCTAGAACAGCAATTGCAAGCTCAAGAAAAACTGAAAAGGTCCCATATGAATAAACATCAAGAGACTGAACTGGAGCTGGACAGATTGAAGTTGGAATTAACTGAGAAGGATAAAACCCTGAACAAAACCAGAGATAAACTGACTCAAACGAGTACACAACTTGATCAAGCTACCACACAGGTAAAATGTTGTCACACATCTTCTGACTGTCCTTACCATTCATTTTCAGTATTTCTACGTGTCAGTTTGCAGCCATTTAGTAAGAACCAAGTTTCTCAGACAAAGTTTCTTGAGAGTTTACTGAGGATCAAGTTTTGAGAAGTATATGCTAGTTTGATATGTATTATATGTAAAAGCATTAATGCATGTAAGCAGTTGCCCATTTTCTGGAAGGTTCTTACACCACCTGAAAAATAATTTTCATACTCTGGTAAAATTGACACAAATTCTGAAAAATATTACTGATCAAGTTGCATAGAGCAACAATGACATCTGGTGGCAAGTTCTGACCTGAAAAAGACTCACATCTTTAGCTGAAAATCAGAATTTGTTGCTTATACTACAGGATGTTGTGGGGGCATAGTCCTTATATTGTAAACTGATTTTTTTAAAATAATGTCTAGGTAAAAATGCAATGCAAGATTAAGAATATTTACAGTTTCTGAATGGAATTTCACAGCCTAATTCTGGGGAGTTTGGATTCACACTAAAAATCAATAGAATAGTACACTGCTTAGTCAAGAATTTACAGAGTGTATGTAAGTAAATACACATAAAAATCTGAAATGGTTCAGATATTTGCTTGTAATCATATGCAAAGGGAGAATGCCAGTGCTTAAAGTAATTTAAACTGCAGAGGGTAACAAGTAAGTCTTTTCCTTGATTAATCAAGTTGCATTACCTTCCTGTCCCTTTTCACAACACTTAACAAATCTGAAGTTAGTGCACATATGTCATAATTCCTTAAATCTTCATATTTTATCTATCTTTTAATTTTTTTTCTCTACAAATGATTCATCTACAGCATAGGGAAAAAGATGTTTCCATGTGTGTCTTCTCCGGGTAGAATAATTATCCATGTTTGTCAGTAAGTTTCTGCATGCTACTTAAGTATATTGGTGAGCTAATGTTTCCCACAACTCCTGGAGTGGCCCTTAAAAAATAAACTTTTGCATGTAAACCTTGATCATTCTGCCTTCTCAGAGATGCAGCAACATTTGCCTGTTGATAATTCTCTGTGAGGAGCTAGTTTAGGGGAAGTTTTGGCTGGATAAGGGAAAAGCAAACACCTGACATAGTCCCTTGACTTCATAAAGGCACTGTTGTCATGGTGAGTTTGTGGGAAGACCTAGCTGACCCAGTCTGACAGCTCAATTTCTCTGAAAAGGGCTTAATTTTAATTTATTTATTTCCAAAAATGACTTGATTCAACTTCCTAAAAGATTAGGGTATTATGTATTTAATTTTCCCTTGTTAATTTTCTGTGGGTTTAAGAGAGTGGAATTCTTTTACTAAGGAATCAAAGGGGATTAAAAGCAGCCCAAGGGAAGGGGCAAGGCTGTGCATCTAGCAACATGCCTGGGGAAGGACAAGAAGTGGGACTTGCCACCATTGGAATTGATGTGCAGCCCATCCTTAAGGTGCCGTGCATCTTGCCCCAGAGGGCTCCTTTGGTCCTGCCCTGTGAAGGTGACTCCTTTCCATTCTGTTTCTTCTTTCTTGCTCTGGAATTGGATCTCTGCATGCCCACCCTGGACTTTGAAAGTAGAACTGCTTTGAGATTTTAGATTTTAGTTTGTGCCTTGTAGCCTGGATTTAATCCTGGCAATCCCCCTTGTACGCTTCTCTGTCGCTGGTACCATTCCCAGACCTCAAGCCCAGCACCTCTGTGTTATCAAGTATTTTCATTCCTTGTAGGATCTGCAGCCTTTCTGCAATCACCTTTCCATGTGATCTTACAGGAATTCACAATCCCTGCAGTCTCTGCCTAATACCTGACATCCCAATGCAACTACCTGCTTCTTATTTTCTTATTTCTACTGTTTCATGAACTCAATAAACAGCTCTTGTTGCTGAAGAGAGTCCCAGTCACCCTTTGTCATTTTTCTTACTCTCTAGGGAAAAAAAGTACATATTTTGCATTAACGGATTTGGTTTGGAATAAAATTTACATTTTTTTGTTCAGGAAGTTAGGGGAATGATGATTCACTCTCTTGGGTGACATAATATTGACATAATCAACTGAGTTTAATAATAAGTTAATGTGGAGGTGAACCTAGACAAAACTTGCTGAATTTTTAAAATTTAAATTGTAAAAAATACTGTTAGTTTTACTAAGATTGTTACTTCTTTTTTCTGCCCAAATCAGCTTGCTGAATCACTCTGAAATTTGGTGGAATATCCATTTATTTTCAGTCTAAAAATGTAATTGCTTCGCAGTTAGCAGTCATTCTTTAGTTGGTAGCAACCCGAAGTACTGAAAATACAGTCTATTCTTAGTGCCAGATGTAGCATGTTTCTGCAGACTGTCAAAAACATTGGTTTTCTTATAATAGTATCTAAATATATATAAAGATATATGTCTGACATGTTTTCTTATTATATTATCTAAATATATGTAAAGATGTTATCTTCTATATCATCTAAAGATGTTTTTATTATTGTGTCTGTATAAACATTTATGACATACATATTAAAGTATATCTACTCTTTCTATACATACACATACATTTTCTCACTAACATAAGGAAGAATGAATGAGTTTTGTACTTTGGATTGCTAAGATTTTATATGGTGCCAGCTAAAATTACTGTGGTTATATGAATGCTAAAATAATTGTAGTAGCTGACAGCACTGTTCTTTTTATGTGAGGGCTTATATATTTAAATGGAACATCACTTACACCTTTAACACTTGTGATTGATAACTAAATTATTATAGGTCCAAACTTTGGAGCAAAAGGTGAAGCGATTGTCAGAAGAACTGAATTGCCAAAGACAAAATGCTGAGAGCGCTCGTCAGTCTTTAGAACAGAAAATAAAGGCAAAGGAAAAGGAATACCAACAGGTAAGGCAAGGAGAACTTTTTAACTTTGACTTCCCGAGGAGATGAAATCACTTGGCTTATGTTGTATATCTGATTTTCTGTTTGTTGCAATCACATTTGGCAAAGAGGTAAAAGTTGCAAGGGTAATTGAAAAAATGGAAAATAAACATCGCAGTAGTGGGGATAGGCTGTTAGAGAGGTGCAGGATTATGTTGGTATTCACTGGAAAATATAGAACATGTTTGATAGATGTAATGACATGCACATCCACAAGAAACTAGGTTCTATTTTTTCATAAAATTATGTATATGTGAGCTCTAACTTAGTAACCAACTCAGTTATTTCTGTGGACTTTGAGTTAGTTTTGCATGCATTTCGTACAGAAGAAAGCAATTTCTTTAGGATTACCTCTTTTTTTCTAATTTTGGTCCATGTTCAGAAGATGTTAATATAGTCAATTAACATAAGTGTCTTTTATTTCCTTCATGCCAGCTCTTGCAGAGAAAAGTAGTACAGCACTATGCCAGGAATTTTTCTGTAATGATGTTATATTTAGTATTAACAGCATTAACACTGCTTTAGATTAGGGTTAAACTCTTTGTATTTTTCTTTTTAAGCTTAATAAAGTGTTAGGAAATCCAAGACACATACAGAAGTGATAGTTCTATTTCAGATGTGCATTTTAGATTTGCTTTAGGGATTGAATATAAAGGCATTGCCCTGAGGAAGACTGCTTGTTGTTTAACCTGAAACCTTTTCCCTAAGTTATGTCCAGACAGATAAAATAATTGGCAGAGGAGTTCTGGTGGGGTAGCCAATAAATAGTGCTGCTACTGGCACTCTTGATGAAAAAGTGATTTTACAAATTCTTGATGCTACCTCAGGATCTCAAATTGATGCTGAACCTCGTCTAGAAGTGGTAAATTGGAACAACTGATCTTTGCATTTGAATAGTTGTAGTATCATTGTATTAATCAAAAGATGGGTTGAAGGCCTATGAACCTTTTGTCCTGGTTTTAACTTTTTTTTTAGTTAGCTAAATAAAGCCCTTCATAAGATTAATGTTTTAGCCTGCATACTGCCATTCTAAATTGTTCAGCAAGACCATTAATTGAGAAGAACTATTTTTTCTGCAATGGTTAGGATCTGTGAGCTGTTGCAGGTTCTTAAAATGTTTGTTTAATGTTCATTTGTTTATAATATTAGTCTGTCAAGTCCTGTTTAAAGGCTCTGTGTTACATCTTCTTGCAACTAAATTTGTACAATAGTGTATAGAAAAGCAAACTTATAATATGGTAAGTAAGTAATAGCAGAGATGAACTTGTAAGAATTACCTTACAGTGCAAGTAGATATGAAATTTATCTTTAGTATGAAGAATTTTAACAATATTGCTTTCATTACCTTAGGATTCATTTTTTTCCCTTTCTGTGACAGGAGTCTTACAGTAATTAAGTTTTTAAGCAGATGACATAAATTAGGTTAATGTCATTCCTGCTTGTGTGGCATATGCCTTTTGAATTAAAGCTGAGTTTAAACTGTTTGCTGTGTAGGACAAGTGCCCCTGAGCAGGCAGTACCTGTTGATAAAAATCAGTTGTTATTTCTGCAGTAACCAAAATAGAGACTTGTTGTGGTCATGTGTTTATTTCTTTGTTTTTCTGCCACTGTTTTCTAGGAACTCTCTTGTCAGCAGCGTGCCTTGCAAGCACTGGATCAGCAGTGCAACCAGATAAGAAGCAAACTGAACCAGGAGCTACAGCAAGCTAAAAATGACTTCAATGCTCTTCAGGCAGAATTTGACAAAGTAGGCTTTTTCAGCATTAAAGTCCACTACTAGAGGGGTATTTAGTTGTCTCAACAGCACTGTCTTAATTACACATTAATGTTTTTAAAGTATGTATTAGATGTTTTGTAATTACCATTTCTTACCAAAATACTAGGTATTTAAATGTGAGTTATAGGCTTTTAGAAGTTTATCCACTTTTGTCTAGCTAGTCCACTTCTCACAGGGAAGGAGATGCAAATGTAGGCAGTGCAGGTACAATAAATCTGAGAAAGGAGCAGCTAAGGCTGTTCACAAGATACTTTATGTAAAAAAAAAAATAAACAAAAAAAAATGCAGAGGGGTAGTTAGAGCTACTTACAACAGGTTGTTGCCATTTGGAAAAACAGTCCCATTTTCATATATCCTAGCTGTGCACACATGTGATCCTGGAGAGAGCTGATAGAGGAGATAAAAAAGCAAAGAAAATATTACATTTAAATTAGCATATATGTATACAGTGTTTGCTATCAGTTTAACTCCCTGAACTCTTCTACACAAAATTAAATGAGTGTCATGGCTTGCATAAGGAAGAAGATAAGTATGAAGGAGTTTTTCCACAGTAGCTATCTATTAATAAACACATTAGTTGTCACAAACTCCCAACTTTCAGTAGTTCAGGAAGCAGCACAAGCCTCAGGAGTGGGTGACCAGAAAACAGGAATGTTTAAAAGCCTCCAAAAACCCAAAGAGCACTTCTCATCAGCACAGATAACTGATTTTTCTAAAAACTTTCAAGAACTTGTGGCCCTAATCTTGAGAAGCCCCATTTGTAGGCAGCCTAAACGGAAACATAATTTCTAAAACTGCCAACAGATTTCTTGCAGGCTTGTTTTATTTTAAAATATAGCTGTGGGACTACATTCAGTCAAAAGTTTTTACTGGAGGCTTCTTTATTGTATGCATATTCTTTTGTATATGCTTACTGAAAAATTGATTTAATTGAGAGAACAATAACTGCCTTTTACTTCCTTCTCAAAGAAAGGTAATTTATTACTTGATGACCTCAGAATAGACTTTTTTTTACCCAGTAGCGTAATTTCCATCCTTTTTAATCTGGGATGTTTTAGAACTCTTCTGAAAGAGTTAAAACCTGTTCAATTTTTATAAAATCTGTGTCAACAGAGCAGTAATTGCAGTTATGATCCTAACTTTGATTCCCATAGCTTAGCAAAAAGGCAATTGTATTCCATTCTCATTTCTATTCTACAGATATAATTATGGTGATGTAGCTGCAAGCTGGATGAATTAATATTATTTCAGACAGTCCAGGAATGTATGTATTTTAGAAACATCCCATCTTTTTGTTTGGAAGCAAAGGAGTGGAAAGGCAATAGGCAACTTTTCTCTAAAAAACAGTAAAGCAACCCTTGGGTTCATGGTGGGATAAAATAGTGTGGTTTCATTTTGTAACAGAATGTTGAGTTCAAGAATGGGAGTTTAAAGAAAGAAGTCATGCCTGTGATTACAATGTTGGTTTTCCAGGTAATGGCAGCAAAACAACGCTTGGAACACGACACCAATGATCTCGCCCACAAGCTGTGCAGGGCAGAGCAGACTCTATCAGCAGCCCAGGCTAGGGAAGCTGACCTGACAAGAAGCTTTCAGGTGAGCAATGCTGATGAGTATTTGGCAGAATTAATACCATAAATCAGCAATTTGTAAACATTTAATATTCTGGAGCATTTGCTCACAATGGTGTTTTTCCCCATAAGCAAATTTTAAACACATTTGTGGACTACCTTAACTCATCCGAGTTGTAACAAAAAATGAGGCCTTCCCTGACATGATGGAAATCAGTGCAGTTTCTGGAGTTAGCTGTGTGATTAGGATTCATTGCTGGAATGCTGATGATATGGTTTTAGTTCATGTTGGACTTTAAAAAAAAATTGTGTTTCAAGAGATTCTTGCTTTTTGATTCTGAAATAAAAATCAAATAATAAAATGCATGTTTGATTTTGAAAGTAAATTCTAGAATAATTGACTGCTGCTTTGATTCATACTGTTAAACTCAGCGATTTATTGCAAATTTTGCTCTTTTTTAAAAAAAAGCATCTCTCTTAGTTTTTCCAGCACTGTATATTTATTGGACTATCTCCCAAATGAAGGTAAATTCTATGGGGTTTCTGTAAGGTACCTCACTTACACATGCAGAAACCTTTTCACTTTAAAGTCTCCTCTGTCTTCTTAGTTACGTTGCTTTGCTTTGATGGCAACGAGAACAACTATACTTGAAATTGTTCCAGTTTTGCCACTAGAAACCTCTCAATGCAAATTTTATCCTCTATTTGGAGAATCAGCAGTAAGGAGGAAAACTAGCTGGATACCTATGTAATCCATGTTGCAGTTTGGTTTTGTTAAACACTCTCAGTTTGCTTGTTACCAGTTGCATCAGATATAAAATAACCTGGCATAGTCTCTGCCAAAAAATTGCCTTAAAAATTCTCTGCAAAAGTCTAAAGTAAAATACTGGGTTTTGTTAGGACCATCACAAACTTCCATATAGGTTTAGTATATTGTGAAAATTGAGGTATGTTCTTGCTGGTAGATTGCAATGTCTGAGAACATTCCCAGCGACTGGAATGTGACTGTTGTTGGAACAACACTTTGCATGGTTTTGGCCCAGCTGATTAGCTCTGTCAATACACTGACTTGTTGAGCAAATCCAGAGGAGGCCACCAAGGGGATGATCAGAGGAATAGAGCACCTCTCCTATAAGGAAAGGCTGAGAGAATTGGGTTTGTTCAGTCTGGAGAAGAAAAGGCTTTGGGGTGACCTGATTGTGGTCTTCCAGTCCCTGAAGGGAACCTATAAAAGATGGAGAGAGACTATTTAGGAGGGCATGTAGTGACAGGATGAGGGGAAATGATTTCAAACTGACAGAGAGTAGGTTTGTATTAGACACTAGGAAAAAATTCTGTACCCAGTCTGGCAAGGGAGGTCCCTGCCCATGGCAGGGAGGTTGGAACTAGATGACCTTTAAGGTCCTTTCCAACCCAATGTGTGACTCTATGGATATTGGGAGTGTTTGCACCAGATCAAAATAATTGGACCTTTCAGTCATTTTAATTCCTTAAACTTGTTTGTTTTCTAATGAATGGCTTACTTTAATTCATGTCTTGTATTGCATCTTTGCTGGCAGCTTTGAATGCAAGGGGTTTAGGTGCTTGGACTTCTTGAAAATTTATTAAGATTGCTAGAAAGCTTATTCATTAAATTTATGTGTGACTGGATTTTTTTATTTAAAGTGTTGGTAGGGAAGGCTGTGAGTAGAAGGGAAGGCAACTGTTAGCAACAGTGACAGTTTTAATCATGTTCTGAGGGTAATTTATTTATGTTGTTGCAAAAACAACCCTGCCATGCCAGCAAGCTTTTGATTTTTTCCATTCAGACCTTTCCATTTCTTGAGCTTGGCTTTTGTGAATCCTATGCCCATCTGGTAGTAGTAAATGGATGAATAATTGACGGTCTGTTTCTATTTGGGCCATGCCAGTTCTGTGGCATCTGTTGTCCAGAGCACAGGAGTTTGGAGAACAAAAATGAGACTCTTTAAAGAACTTTCATTTTGTTTCCTGGGTGCAATGTAGTTACATAGTATTTTTTGGTGGTGGTCCCTAGTGTGTTTTGTTTGCTCGTTTGGAGTTTTTTTAAAATCAGTTTATTTGAAAGAAAATGCTGTTAGTTGAAAAACAGCCATCTGAAAGTGTAAGCATTTCTAAATATAAATTTTCCAGTGTTGGCATGTTGTTGATGTTCAGAGGAAAGAAAACTTGTCTCTACATGAGATGACAGGTGAAATCTGAGCTACACATTTCATGTTAATTTTGATGCTATTGTAGAGTTTTGTTTACCGAGCTGCTTTGGGAAAGCAGCCTGACTTAATCAGCTCAGATTTTGTAGAATCCATCCTGTCCCATCTCTGTGGAGTCACGTGGAGCTGTTTGTTCTATGCTAACAGGGAGTGCCCTGGCTGCATCAACTGGCAGCATCTCTCAGATGCTGTCAATTCGCTAAGAATAAAAAATTCAGCTTATGTTTCCAAGCACTGCTTAGGAACCCAGGCATAGATTCCCAAAGTCTTAAGAGGGTCTAATGGAATATCTTTACTTTGATTTAAATGAACTGTGTCCATTGATCTCCTTAGCAATTTACATGAAATATGGCCTCATTTGGTTTTGGTTTAGGAAGTGAAGCAGGAAAAAAATCTTCTCAATTGTCAACTTGAAAGGAAATCAAAAGACATCCACCAGCTTGAAGAAGAACTAAATGTGATCAAGCAATCTCTAAAGCAAAGCCAAAATTTTGCAGAAGAGATGAAAAGTGAGTTATGATTTTAGATTTATAGAACTCTTTCTGGGTATTTCCTGCAATGCTATAAGTTTCATTGTGAATTAAGTGAAAAGTTTCTGCTGGGGGACATGATTAGTGTTTTTTGCGAACATTGAGTTTGCTGTCAATGAAAATCAGTTTTTGTCTGTGAACATGTACAGTTCCTAAAGATATGCTGTTTTGAAAATAATCAAAGTGTACTGAATTTCTCAGGAAATTTGTTTTCATAGAATCTCTTTTAAATAGAAAACTTCTGCTTTGCAGTTCCTTTATGGAAAGCTGATTTTATGATAACCTAAAGTAATATAAACATCCTTCATCCAGTGATATAACTGAAGAGTGATGCTTTGAAATAGAATGAGAATTGAAAATAGAAGTAAATAGTATCACCTCATCTAGAAAGTTATCAGTAGACTTGCCAGTATTGACTGACAAAGATTTGATGGTATTTTCTTCTACAGATAAAAATGCTGTTCTGGAAGTGGAGCTGAAGTTACTGAAAGAAAAATTTAAAAGGCAAGAGAGCTCACTTTCACTAGAGAACCTGAAAATAGCTTTAGATGACATGGAAAAGCAACGAGAGTCTGCCCAAGGTCTCCTCAAGGAAAAAGATAATCATATTAAAGAGCAAGACTGTAAAATAAGTAAGATGGAGGGAGAATCAGAAGCTTTGCAGAGACTTCTTGGATTAAAGCAGAAAGAATGTGAAGAATTACAAAAAGAGGCTACTGTTTTTTCTCAATGGAAAAATGAAACTGAAAATCTTATAAATAAACTTAAGTCTGAAAAGGAAGGTATGCTGGCTCATATAAATGACTTGGAGAGTTCCCTTCAAAGTCAGCAGAGCAAAAATCATGAGCATAGTGAGAAACTTAGAATGATGCAAACTGAAAGTGACAGGAAATCCACAGAGATTAGAGAACTTAAAGATATGCTGGAATGTAAAAGTGCAGAATTAGAAGAACAAAAAAAAGCTTTTGATGAACTTAAGCAGAAAGCAGAATGTTCTGATAAAAAGTACTGCAAAGAGATAGAAAATATGTCCTGTAAAGTATTCCAGCTCACCAACCAAGTTGCTGAAGTAGAAGAAAAGCTACAGTTGGCAGCAAGTCAAGGACTGCAAAGGGAGCAGTGCTATCAAAACCTGCTTGGTGAATATGAAAAAATCTGTTGTCTCGTAAAAGCAAAAGATACTTCAGAAATGACAGAAAATGGAGAAGTTAATGTACAAAGCAGACAGGATAAGACTCCTTTAGAGAATATGCAATTTGCAGCAACTAACTCCAACACTGGAGTGTTGGATCATGCATGTGCAGGAGCTGTTCTAGAAATGGGAAAAACTAAGGATTTGGCCAATTTACAAGAGCAGATCTCATTTCTTGAGAGTTCTTTAGTGGCTCAAAAGCAGCTGAATTCAAATCAGCAGCAACAGTATGAAGGCTTACTGCAAACAAAGAGTGAAACAGAACAAAGGTTATTTGCAGTAGAACAGATGTACAAAAGCTTCATGACAGAAACTGAGCAGCACATTGGTAATTTGCAAGCAGATATTTCAGCACATCAAGAATTAGTTGAAAAAACTTCAGCTATTCTTGAGGAAAAGGACATGCAACTGCAAACTGTGAATGAAAGATTAGAAAACCAACAAGCTGAGCTTCAGAATTTAAAGATCACTAATAAATTGCTTGAGGATTCACTAAGACAGCTGAAGCTCATGTCTGAAACATGGGATTCAGAGAAGAAGGACATGTCTTCAATGATTTGCTCATACAGTAAAAAAATTAGTGAACTTACTGAAGAAAATACAGCCCTTAGGGATTTAAGCAGTGCTTTAAAGCAGGAACAAATAACTTTACTGGAGACAAATAAAAATATTTATGATAGTTTAAAGGAAAGAGAAGAAATAATTTCTGAAATGTCTGGAAAGTATGAGGAAGAAAGACAGCATATTGAATCAAGAACAGAAGAAATTAAAACAGAACTTGAAGTTTTGCAGGAAAAGTATAAATCAGTAGAAGAAGAAAATGGAAAAATTATGAACATTCTGAGAGAGCAGACAACTGAATTAGATGAAAAAAAAGCAAAATTAGAGCAAGAGAAGCAGGTACTTAGTGAGAACAAAGATATCATACATCAGCTAATAGCCTCAGAAGAAATAAAAAAGGATTTGGTTAATGAAATTCAGCAACTGCAGTCAGAATTTTCCAACATCCAACATGTGCCTTCTATGGAGCTTGACTGTTTAAGCCAGGAAAGGTTAAATGTCAGGACAACACAATATACAGTGCAAGAGAAATGTGGCTTTGTATTTCCAGAAAAGGAGCAACTGGGGAAGGAACTACCAGTAAAAAATGAACCTTTAATGTGCAGTGTTAATTGTGAACAAAGACACTGTTCAGAACAGCTTAGAAAGTCCATGGAAGAAAAGGACATTGAGCTGAATAAATACCAGGTTAAATTTGAGCTTCTTCAAATGGATTTTGAGGATAGTGAGCTCTCTCTAAAGAACTGCAGGTTAGAAGTGATGCAACTGGAGACAGCTTTAAAAGGTATGGAAGTAGAACTTGAGAAAAGTGTGAGAGAGAAAGAGAGGCTGCAGCAAGAACTACTGTCTGTTAAAGAACTGAAAACTGCAGATTCTTCACTTAAAATATTAGAGGAAGATGGCCACTCATTGGACTATAATTACAGTGACATTTCCCAGGATTGTGGAAAAAGAGGAATAGATGGAAGTCCTTCATCAGCATTGCTGGCATCCTCTTTGCAGGCGACAATAAACCAGCTGAGCAAGCTTGAGGAAATGTGTGAGAGGTTGCAGAATGAAAACACTGCATTAGCCTCTGGATTCAAAGATGCTAAAATGAATGGTATCACAGGTATTAATAAAGAGGAAGAGGAGACAGATGATATAATGAATGCAGATAACAATTTAAAACCTGAGAAATCTGTTCTTGCTGATGAACTTATGGATCAAAGTGATAACAGTGATCTGCGAATGTGTTCTGATAACAAGGAAGTGTCCTTCAGGCTTAAAGAATGCAGTTCTTCTGACTATGAAGATTTAAAATTGTCCAGCAAAGAAGTTAAGGTACACTTTGCAGAAGTAAGAGAGAAGCTTTTGACTTTTCAGGATGAACACCTAAAATTATACGAACAGCACTGTAGTATGAGCTCAAAGATATGTGAGCTGCAGTCCTGTATTGAAATACTAAAAGCAGAAAATTCTTCATTATCAGCAAGTCAGAGCAGTGCTCATGTAGATTCTGTGCAAGTGTCACTGTCATCCAGCCGAGATGACACGCTGCCTAAATTAGATGAAACTAAGGCCATGGATTCTTCCTCAGACCTTTCTGCAAATCCCTATTTATTAGAAGTAAGTGAGGTGGTTAATTATCATAACAGTGCTTCGTGCAAATGGACAGAGGAAATTAATCAGACAGACAGTTCTGTAGAAGTAATTTCAGAGGATGCAACAGAAGTTTTGGTTGAAAAGTGTCATAATGATCACAATTTGGATTCTGTTAGAAAGCTCAGGAGTATTACTCCAAGAAAATCTAACCTTGAAAATAGAATTGAAGAGCTTCAGATGCTCTGTCAGACATATGAGAAGGCCATCAAAGTGCTTGAAGATCAGTTTCATGTTCAAGAGAACATGAAAAATGAGGAAATACAAGAGCTGAAAGAAGTTATACTTTCTGAAAGGAAAGAAATAGATCATCTCAAACAGCAAAATCTATCTGAAAAGGAAGAATGGCAGCAGAAGCTGAATAATGTGACTATGGAGATGGAGTGCAAACTGGCAGCAGAAAGAAAGCAAACTCAGAATCTCTCTTTGGAGCTGGAAGCAGCAAGACTCCAACTACAGGTCCTTGATTTAAGTTCTCATTCACTGCTGTGCACAGATATTGAAAATGTGAGTAATTGCTGTAATGCAAATGAGTTTTATGTAAATCCTTTGATTTGTGGTCACCCAGATAGATTTTACTGCAAGAATTCTATTAAAAATTGTGCCCCACAGAAGCAGTGGAAGAAAGAAAAATAATCCATACTGGAGCAGTAATCTTTGTCCCTTTAGTAATGCTAATAATAATTCACTTTGTCATGTAGACACCTATCTTCCCAAAATAGGGAAAATCTGTATATCACTCTATATTTTCCCAAAATACGGAGGGATGTGGTAACTTTGCACTTAGTCTTTCAGCAAATTTATCTGAAATTTCTCCCTCAATACCTTTAAAACCTTTTTAGCCAAAAATGTGTGTATAAATAAGTGTCAAATGTTTCTGTAAGAAAGGAGACTGTGAAGTATTTTGCATAAGAGCAGCTTTACTAATTTAAGCAAAGTTTTTAAACTTGCCTTGTTTTTTCTTATATGTATTCTTCCCCCTCTTTTTTTTTAATTGATTGATTCTTATTCCTTGTAGAACATAGAACAAGAAAACAATATTCCTTATAAATTAAGAGTGCCTGTTGAAAACTCAGCTCTGAAAGACAATAAAATAATCCCCACTGAGAAAATAGCTGCAGGAGATGCCTCTGTGTGTGAAAATGAAACTGAGACTGCAGAAACAAGATTAATGCAAGATTATACTGGGAAAATTTCTGGAGAACATGGTCCCTCGGACCATGCCAGTGTATTGTCATTTTCCAATAGTAGGGTTTTGAGTACTGGCTATTTATGTGAAAATCAAATAACCACTGAAATGCTTTGGGAAGAGGCAAAACAACAGACTGCTAAAAATTTGAAGCTGATCAATGAGATAGAAAAAGACCATGTAGATTTGAAAATAAGAGTTGAGCAATCAAATTCGGAGATGAACTTCCAGGAGGCACAAATTATTTCAAATAACTCAGCTTTTGCAGGACTGGAGGAAGATACTGTAGCTGTTAAGGAAGAAAACTGTGGCATAAATGAAAAACACAGATCAGTTTCTGTCAATAAGCAGGAATCATCTCTTCATGTAGTCTCACCAGAAAAAGAACCTGAGAACCTGAAGTCTGAGCTGGAGATCTGTAAAGTTAGATTGCCAAATGCAGCAGACATGTTTAATGTAGAAATGACCAAGAGAGCTGGTCAGGAACAATTTCTTTCTGCTGAAAATGAACAGAAGTGTCCAAAATCTGAGCAAGTTAATATTGACAACCATGCCTTGTTCATAGAGCATGACATTGAAATGCTTCAGGCAAAATGTCAGCAACTGGAAAGGGAGAGGGAAGTTAATCTGAAAACTATTTCTAGCTTTCAAGAGCACCTTGTTTCAGTCACAGCTGAGAGAAACTATATTGGCCAAGAACTGAGAATTTTGTCTGAAAGCAAAAAAGAGCTGGATCAGAAGTATCAAAAGCTACAGGAGAAATTAAAAGAATTAGAGCTAACAAAAATGGATTCTACTGAATTCATTAGAAGGTTAGAGCATGAAGTGACAACACAAGCAAATCTGCTTGAGGCTGCAAAATCTGATGCAAATCAATTATCCAATGAAAAAGAGAGTCTTCTTCAGAGGCTGCAAAGTTTAGAAAATGATGCTGTATCTTTCACCATAGAAAGAGAAAAATTCCAGAATGAAGCAGCAGATTCAAAGAAAGAAAAAGAGCTGATTGCAAGGGAGTTGGGAACGATGCAGCATAAATTAGGTTCATCAGAAATGGAAAATTCAAAGCTTTCCAAATCTTTGGAAGGCTTGTTAATGGAAAAAGGAGAACTTGCCACAAGACTCAGTGCAGCACAGAAAGAAGCAGATCAATTGCGATGTGGAATTGAGAAGCTGAAAGTAAAAATTGAGTCTGATGAGAAGAAAAAACGTCACATTGCTGAGAAGCTGAGAGACAATGAACGGAAAGTTGACTCTCTTCAGGATAAAATAGAGAGGCTTGAAAGGGAATTGGAGATGTCAGAGAAAAATCTAGAAGATACAGTTATTGAGTTGGAGACTGCCAAAGCAGAGGCAGAAACATTAGCAACAGAGATGGAAGAGATGACTGAAAAGCTGAAATGTTCTAACTTACAAATTGATGTCCTCACCTCACAAAAAGAGTGTTTGGCTAAAGATTTAAAAGAAATGCAAGAAAGATTCCTTGAACTGGAGTCTTCAAATTTGACTACAGCAAAACAGTTGGAAGAAAAGGAGGAAGAAAAGCTACAAATCAGAGATGAGTTTGAAAATACTGTGGCATTGCTGAGATCTCAGCTCAAAGATATGAGTGAGAAATTAATGTTTTCATGCAAGGAAGAAGCAGATGCTAAAGCAAAAGAACAAGTCTTAATTGATCAGGTGGCTCATCTTGAGCAAGATAAAATAATGCTGTTACAGGAATGTCAGGAAATAAAAAATGAAAACATCAAATTGGATCAAGCAAGGGAAGTACTTGTTCAAGAATTGATGGATTGTAAACAAAAACTCGATGAAAAAGTGCAGGAAAATGGTGCTTTTGAAAAGCAGGTGAAAGAAACAGAAGCACTGTCTTTGCAGCTGACTCACATGCAGCATGAACTTGGATGCTGGCACCAGGAAAAAGAGAGGCTGCAGAACTTGATTGCTGAGTTGAAGCTGAAGGAGCAACATTTTTCTGATGGTGAAACCTCTCCGGATATCCTGAATGTTCTAAAAATGTCTTATAAGGACCTTGAGAAGGAACTGGAATCTACACTTTGTGAAAAGAACACTCTATGTAAAAAGGTAATATCATTTCCATTGGGGTAAAGTTCCCTTTGTAGGAGCAGGATAAAATGTCCTCTGGGTTTACCACTTCCTTAGTTTGCTAAATCCTAAAATAATTTTAACCTCAGACTTTTGCAGGAAGCATCCTATTTTTAAAATTACGTTTCCCACACATTCATAAATTTTCATTGAAGTTACAGAGCTGGAAAGCAGGGCATTGTTTTGCATAGGATGAATGAGCAGGTAGCTTGAAAGTAGACATAGAAGTTTAAGCAATCAAATAATGCAGGAGGGTTTCCTCTTTCCTGTAGAAGAAAAGGAGGAAGAACAAATTGGTATTGGGTGATTGAGTTTTCATATCAAGAATAAATACTTTGGAAGCTCCAAATAAAGAGAAATAACAATAGTGCACGTGCCATGTGAAAACATGATTACCCTGTTGTGACTCTTGCTTAAAACTTGACCAACTGGGAATAAAATAATCCATCTTAAAAACTGCTTGTTATGTATAAGCACATTCTTTGGCGGTCATGGCACAGGTACTGAAAATAATTCTGGAAAATTTTATTTCAGGTAAATGAACTGGCTGAAAGTCAAACTGAGCTGCAAGTCAAGCTGTGTGATACTGAACAGAAGATTGCCAAACTACAAGAAGAAAGAAATAAGCTTGCTGAAGAAATGCAATGTGTTCAAGAACATTCAGAAAAGAACAAAGTAAGTTATTCCATCTACATTATTTCTGTGTTCAAAGCCAGATGATCAAGTACAGTACCTGTGTGGAGGCTGATCAAGGGGAGCTGTGATAATGTACAGTATTAGAGGTTATTGCTTCCAAATTTCAAAAAATCCAGTGTTCTCTTCTGGGATAAAATTATTATGTAATAGTTTTTCCCCCTCTTCCTTCCATCCAAACTGTTTTCTTAGTATAGAGGCCACTACTGGTTAGCTAGACATTTTTCAGTATTGAGAAATTCTCTACTACAGGCTTTCAATCATCAGACTGAGGAGGGCAGATAAAAAATATAGCATGCCTCGAAACTACTTTCTGTGTTCCAATGGTGATAATTTAATTCAGGACATAGTCAAGGAAGAAACAGTTTTGGAGCTTTTGCTTATAAATTGCTTGCATTTAATTCTTAGAGGCTATTTTATCATCTAGAAAATGTTAGGCCTTATTTGTGAACAATCTTACGTCTTTAAACCAGTTTATGTGGTCATCCGACCTACTAACTTTATTTACAAAATTCTATAACCAGGGGCTTGTTTCTAATGTGGCATTGAGGATTTTGAATGGGATGGGAAAATTTTTGCAACTTTCAGAAATCCTAAATGGAAATACAGGCTAACTGTCCAAAAAGTAGTTACAAAAATGGCTGAAAATGCTTAAAAAGTTTTGTCATCTTAAAGAGGGTGAAGAAGTGATCCTTAACCTCTCAAGTCACTCTGAGGGAACATCATTGTGAGAGCTGAAGGTTTGATTTTGGCGGTGCTGCTTGATTTAATGCTGTTGGGAAATTTGCACTTGTTTTCTTTTAAGAGAACATTCCTTTGTGTCCTGTCCCTACCTTTTGTGTTCAGATGTTCTTTTCTTTGATTACACTGTTAAATATTTTTTCTTACCAAGTTATTTTGTGTGGGAATCCAGGGCATGGCTCTGGCTGTTTAATGGGTCAACTCTTTCTCCATTGAGATAACTCCAAATACCAAAAGATGTACTATTAATATTTACAGATTCAGCTGCATCTAATAACTTCAGAAAAAAACAAACTGGCCAGGTGTTTGGAGGTGGTCCAGAATCAACTTCAAGAAAAAGAACATGAAATTAAAAGAGAGATATCAGAATACAAAGACAGACTACTTCAAGCAGAGAAAGAGCATCAGGATGCTCTGACAGAAGCAAACCAAAAGGTAAGTCAGAAAATAGGAAGAGTAGTGCTGTGAGTTTTTAATTCACTTCCATCTATTTTACAAAATTTTGCTGATCGTATTACAAAAAAAAATTCTTTCCTAACAATATTTCCAAAATCTACATATACTTACCTTGGATCTGAGTAAGTGTTAACTTTTTTCCATATGACGAGCTCTAAAATGTGAATTTATCTCAGAACTCAGTAAGCATTTAATCTATATAAAAATTCACTAGGACTATAACCTTGAAAAAGGGAAAGCAACAGTATATTTAATCCAGGAAATGGTTGTTTTGGTAGGGAGAGGGAAGAAAGTTTAACCAGTTCAGGATATAAGGACAAACTTGTTGGAAATACTTTTGTCAGATGTGCTATATATATGGGTTTTCTTCTCACGGTCTTCTTAAATTCTAGTATTTAAAGTAGATACTTGAGACAAATTTCCCTTTCAATGTTCAACTCCTTAAAACATAATTATTAAACATGCTGTGGAATTCCTGCAGGTTTGTGATACGCTGTTATGTACATCTTTAAAATAAAACCCTTTTGGTATCATAGTAATTAGGCATATTTTCTTTTTTTAGAATGAAGTAGAAATTGAGGCCTGTCATGAGAAGATTAGTTCACTGGAGCACTTTATCAGCTCTCAAAAATTGGAAATTGAGGATTTGAAGTCAAATAAAGAACAGCTAAATAATTCCCTTAAAGAAGCTAATCAATCCTTAGGAAAGCTCCTAAAAACTAAGGTAAGGAAAAGCCTTAAGTATGACCAATTACATGAGATTCCAGACACTGTGTAGTAAAATAAACATAAGATTGGGAACTAGTGCTCCAGAATTTTGTCTTGACTTTAGTACAACCTTTGTTTCACTAAAGAGAACATAGAGCCTGGAGAAAACATTGTTACTATTGATATGCATTAGAAAAATTCTGTTCTGTGTGCCATGACTGAGATCACCTAGAATTGGTTTCTGTGACCTAAACACAGCAGTCTATTGACTACAGTGAGCATTGCAGCAGAGCTAAAATGTGATTAGAATTCCCTCATAGAGACTTTGCAGTACCTCTATTTTGTGTTTGTGAATTACTTTGGTGGTAAAATGTACCATGGTCTATCCCTAAGCACTAGTCTTGATAGATTGCTCTTGATTCAGCTTTTTCAGTTCCATTTTATATAGAATTTTCATTACAGGTATTAACTAGTGTAATTCTCTGACAGAATTGTCCTTGGGGATGCTGGAATATGAGCTCCACATACTGTGAGCTACTGATAAGTGGGAACAGCTCTCCATGTTCTTGGTTTGGTTTTTAGTAGCACAGGTGGAGCTTCACTGTCCATATAGAGAACTTCTGTACCAATAATCCAATCCCTGCATTTTTCTTGTTTTCTGGGTGCTTTTGGTCTATTTTGGTGTTACTTTTGTCTGTGATTGATTTCTGGCTCCAACTCAGTATTCCCACTTCAGGAATTAGTGTCTCTGTAAATGCACTCTTGGAGAAACAGTCAATTCAATTTACATGCAAGCAAACACCGAGTTACAATACACTCATCTTGCTCAACAGTTCTTTCTTCTTAGGGCTCTCCACTGTGGTGTTAATTTGGTTAATAAGACCTGTCCAAGGATAAAGTCCTGTGGGATGTGTGCATGGTAGTGTCAGTGTAGCAGAGAAGGCTTCTAGCTGTGCTCACTTTCTGGTATTTGGTTGGGATGGGATGGTAAAAGGTTCAGGTTGGACATTATTGTGAAGAATTTCTTTCCTCTAGAAAACAGTGTAAAGCATTAGAAAGGACTGCCCAGGGAAGCGTTGAAGGAACAACTCAAGGTGGCCCTTAGTGTTATGGATTAGTTGGTATGGTGGTGTTTGGTCAAAGGTTGGACTCAATGATCTTGGAGGTCTTTTCCAACTTCAGTGATTCTATTACTCCATTTGATATTATAATGCTTAAAAGGAAGAATTATGTTTCTGGTAAAATAACTGAATTTCTTATTTTTTAGGCTGATAATAGTAACATTATAATTCAGCTGAAGAAGGAAAATGAATATGCCCACAGCAAAGTGCAGATGTGGATGAAATCCTGTAAGCAGCTGGAGCAGGAAAAGGAAATGTTGCAGAAACAACTAGCTGAACATGATGAGCTGCTAAAGAAGGAAAATCTGACTATGGCAAAGCATAATAAAGAGGGTAAGTGAATCTAGATTATCTTAATGCTTGCTTAGTGGTGCATTAATCTGTAGAACTTTCTTGTTCCCTAAAATGTCTACTTGCATATGCATCTCTAGTACAGAGCATGATTCTTAACTAGTATAAAAAGTTACAAGTGCAAATGTCAAACATTTTCAAAACCTAGCTAATATTTTTTCTCTTATGGTGTAATTTCTTTTCTCAGAAACAACATTAGGTTCTGAATAAATATATTAAGACTTACATTTTTGGTGTGAGTGACTTAAGGAAGAAAATGGATGTTTTTCTTAAGGAAGTTTTGTGTGCGAGTTCTTCTATCATTTTCCAGCAAGCTTTTCCCTCTGATTCTCATACTTTGTTCTGAATGTTTTAGCTTACCTCATGAGATGCACTGTATTGTAAATGATACTTAAAGCAAGTTAAGGATACAAATGGAGTGTTCAGAAATTACAAAATTAGAGGGAAAATGTTTCCCCATGCACTGGGTCAAGGATTCTTTTCAAAATTTGTATATTTGTGCTCTATTTAACAATGACATTATTATGTCTATCGTATTATGAATTTGTGTCACAGTCATTTTTGTAATAGTTGCAGTGTCACAAAATGTGTAATTAAAAGATGCATGACCATTGCATTATAAATTTTTACGTATGCATCTTTTATTATGTCAGTTATATGAATAGTCATGTTTTTCTTTGAAAGATGCTGATGATAATGCCATTACAGAAGAAATTAAGTTAAAATTGGAAGAATTGCAGGAGTCTATGGAAGTGAAGACCAAAGAAGCAAATGAGAACTTGGAGAAATACTGCTGTCTCATTGTTAAATACCATAAACTAGAGGAAGAAAATGAGATGCTAAAAACACAAGTCAGTTTGTTGAGTGCTCAGCTGAAACAGCGAGCAAGTGATGCTGTCAGCACTCCTTTGCTGAATTCAGAGAAGTCATTAACACAGAAGAGCAAACACTCTGTCAAAGACAAAAGGTCAGATGAAGATACCACTAAGCTTTCAAGTAAAAGGCAGAGATGTGAAGACAGCAGGAAAGACAATGGAGAACCAAGATCTCCTGCTCCAGAGACTTCATTGAAAAAGAAAAGGAAGTGTGATATCTCTCAAAAGATGCAGGCTCGGGACAATACTGACTGTGAGCTGGATGGGCTTCCAGAAATAGTGAAAAAAGGTATTTATGTCTTGTAAAGGCAGGTGTTCTCTGAGCACAGCAGGTGTGCTTTTCTCTTTTGTTTTGTTGAATGGCTTTCACTCTAAGTTGGTGACAATGCAAACATTTTTGGTCATAGTGATGGAAGGTGAAAGGAGTCAATGAGAGATGTGGCAGTTGGTGCCAAGTTAGCTTTTGTGGAGTGCTGGTGTTAGACCAGCAGAGTACATTTCTGCTGGATTAATAACTCCTGTTCTGCTAAGAGTTAAGCGGTCGGGGCAGTCTCCTGTGCTCCCATCACCTCACTCACAGGTGTAGTGTGCACTGAGGCAACTGAAGTCCAGAAACTGGGGAAGAGTGAGTGGTGTCTGGAGGGAAACCCATGCATGTTCCCCAACTCTTTACTTATTTATGGACTTTTATTTATTTCAATACAAGTAATTAAAAGTGTATTAATTTGCAAAACATTAAATTGACTATAGTTCCCTGAGTTGAAACTGACTTGCTCACAGCAGTTAGACATTAATCTTCATGAGAAGATTAATTAATTAACTCTCATCTTCATGAGAGTTCACTTTCTGTCTGCTATGAATGCCATGAAATTAGGCAGCCTGGTACTCCATGTAAGGGTTCACTGCAGCAGAGGGTAACTGAGAAGACTACACAAATCAGGGCTTGAAAAATATCTTGTAAGTTCTACTACCTATTAAGTTGCCCTTTGTAATTAATGTAATCATTAAAGGACAAACCATAAGGATAATGAATAGCCTCAAGGTTGGTCACTTCCAGAAGTCAGAATTTCTAAAGCTAAACATTATTAGCATTTCACTTTCTTACCAGCATTACTATATCTTCTAAAAATAGCCCTGTTCTGAGGACAAATATGTGAGTTCATGTTTGACTTTTAGGCTAGATAGATAATAAACAGTCTATTCATAAATAGTTCTACACAGAGAAAAGTATTAAAAATTAAGAGCATCATGTCATGGTATCATGTATTAACCAGTACTGGTTTTCAGTTTGAAATTACTCTCCACATAATAATGTACCTGTTTGATTTGTTTATTTTTCTATAGAATTGCTCTTGTAATTCAATGGTTCTTCTGTGATATACAAGTTTTGCATTTGAATTTTGGAATATGCAAGATCTATTCAGCAATCTCTTTGTTCCATTTTCTCCGATGGAACAGATGATTTATTTCAATCAGCTATTTTATTCCTATTGTGAAAAAAGAAATCCATGTAGGTTTTTATAGAAGCTGTTTGTTTTTCAGGGTTTGCTGACATCCCCAGTGGCAAGGTCAGCCCTTATATTTTACGTAGAACAACTCTGCACCTCAGATCCAGTCCCCGTCTGGCTTCCTCAAGTGAGAAGAGGCCTTTGCCTACACAGGACTCACAGAAGTGCAGACCAGACCATCTTGGTGAGCACTGCTGTTTGACACCTGGTGGCAGCAAACCACAAAAGGTAACTTGGAAAAATTATATCTGGGTATGAAAATCATGGGGAAGACTTAATGTACTCATTAAATATATTCATCTTGCCAAGTGAATTTGAGGACATCTCATTCTTTATGTTTCTCAACAGTAGAGTGAATATCAAAAATACTGAATGACTGAAACATGACATGGGTCTTACCAAAGTATCAATATGCAAATTGTTCATGTGCTTTTATTTGTTAGCTCATAGGAGCAACAAGTGAGAAAGGTAAATTCAATACAGGTATATTTTCAATTTCTTATTATGGATATTAAAGAGCAGATATTCCTTATACTGTGGCTTCTTAGGTTGTAGAGAAAGTAACCACCAAAAAGACTAACCTTTGTTGAATTTGAGTTTGAAGTTTTGTGCAAACAGCTCTTGGAATTTCTAGAATAACTACAGATATTTGAGAGGCTATTAAACATGTAAATAGGGAACATTTGGATTACAAAGAGTGGATTCTGATAGAAGGGACATTAAAGATAGCTAATTCCAACCTCCCTGCCACAGACAGGGACAGCTTCCACTAGACCAGCTTGGTCATGCTTACCAGATTTGGATGTTATCAAAACAAATAAATACTACAGAGTTATGTTTTGAAAGTGGATTGTTATTAAAAAAAGGTTAGTAACTGAAGTTTATGTTAGCTTTGTGTTTTCAGTAATAGACACATTGCTGAATGTTTCACAGTGTATCAGAGCAATGTGTTCTTTCTAAGATGAAGAAAATGCTTTGCAGAGTATAGAAAATCGTTCCAACTTTAGGACAGAAATAAACCTTTTGTTGTCCAAAACCTCCTCCAAAGTTTGTAACCTTGTTGTCTCAAGTTAAGCAGTAAGAGAATAGTTATTGGTAGCTCTTTGTATGAGGGCTACACAGAAATATGTCAATAGATAAAAATCCTTCTAGTTTGCCAAGCACAAAAGTATTCTCTTGACAATGAGCAGAATCTTGCACATAGCTTTTTGGGCTTTTTCTTTTTTTCCTTTCCTTTTAAAAAAAAATCCAGTTATTTTGTATTAGCACATAAAGTATGTTGGCAAGATACCAAAAGTAAGTAAAGGCACATGCCACATAGTTTAGTGGATATATAGCTTTTGAGGCCAGAAAGCACCATTGGGAAGACAAATCAGATCAGAGCCATAATTTTTTTGAGCTACAGCAATAGGAAATCAGTGTTTTGCAGTGAGAGTGAATCCACTGAATTTGTGTATGTTGTTTCAAGGGATAATTACCCCACTTGCCAAGAGCTGCTGCTTCTTACAGACATTGCCTGGAGGTCTGTGTTTTATTACTGTTTCATTAAGTGATGCCAATAAATTTTATTTATACTCCTTTATGTCTGTTTCCTTATAACCTTAGAAACAAATGGTGTTGCTTGTAAAGAACCTGAGAAATGCAAAAAAGAAAGGAAGCCTCAGTCACAGAAAGTTGTCTAGTAATCACCTGCCAGCATGGTGTAAGCTTTTGTAGGCTCTTGCTGACCATAGTCAGGGTTATAGCAAGTAACAATTAATCAGTAATATTTTCTCATTTAACTGAAGGAAGGATTTCCCAAACATTCCTCCTCGTTGTCTAAACTTGTATTGTCTAGGTCCAAGGACAGGTTACTCCTCACCTTCAACTAGATTGCAGTAATTAAAATTTCAGTGTTGGTTTTGTTCCCCCCAAGTGTAAATATGCAAAAGTCATCAGTCCCAGGAATTTGTGCCCTTCTCTTGGACACTGCTTGAATGCGTGTGTTTGTTTTATTTCAAGATAATGTACATCTGGGAATTTCTGGAGGAATTGCTCATATTGTTTCATCATTTGTTGAAACCATTAAAACGTGTTGTTTCATGTTTTATATTAATGCAGTAAATGGTGTGTCTTGTTTTAAAAGTGAAATAAACCTTGTTTCCTTCTCTTTGACAGGTACTTGTATCTACTTTATTTCAAATACCTAATTTCAAACTGTTTCAAATTCCAAGGTGTTTAAAAAGTGCCTGTCATGTTCACATGCAAATTTATGCACTTTTCTATGTGAATTTAATGTAGAATTTAAATTGAGTGCTTTGACTGCACATCGGTCAAAATGTGAAAGCAGTGGTTCCTGCCCAGATGTCAGCAAAAAAAGTGACACCTATGCTTTATGTTTGAAAAATATGTAGGGAAAATATTAAATACAGCTCTTGATCCATAATACCAGGTACTTTCGTAAACAGCTTAATAGTACTGTCTGTTCCCTGTGTAGCTTTTTTCTGCTCCTGGAACATAGCTTGCCAGCAGTATAGCAGATATTTCATCTCATACCACAACAAAACAAGAGTTATCAAGCCTCACTGTGTTGTGTATTCAGAGTGATAAGTGCCTTAAAAATACATTTTTCTGCTTTCAATATGTCTTTAGCAAAATCCCAATATTTAGTCTTTTGCAGCAAGCCTTTTGACCCAAGGCAGAAAGCTAATATGGTTTTCCATTACCAGTAAACAAGGATGTTTTTGTTTGTTACAGGAAAATGATGAGCAGCAGTCCCAAGCTTTTCCACCGATGAATTCTACATCAAGGTCACCGCTTTGCCTGCATAAACAATCCCCAAAACCTCTCTCTGATAATACTAGGGAGAGTTGTACGATGCACAAAGCAAAAAATTCCCTAAATGAACAAGGATTATCTGAGCAAGATGAGCAAAAAGAAAATTGTAAGGTGCAGTAAACCTTAGTCACTACTCAGAATAACTGGTGATCAAAACCAGTTTGTAAAATAAATATCAGCTATATGGAGGACATCGTTTTCTCTTCTCCAATGAATAACAATATATGAATTCTGCAGAGCTTCTTTGAGAATCTTTACTAATACCAATAGTCATACAAAGTTTTGAAATAATAGTGAACAGATGTAGTTGATCTTTTTATATAATCACAGAACCAATTAGGTTGGAAAAGACCTTTGAGGTCATGACCTGACATCACTTTGTCAACCAGACCATGGCACTGAGTGTCACATCCATTCTTTTCTTAAACACCTGGGATGGTGATTCTACCACCTGGGCAGCCCATTCCAATGCCCTTTCTGTGAAGAACTCCTCCCTGATGGCCAGCCTAAACCTCCCCTGCTGCAGCTTGAGTCTGCATGTCCTCTTGTTCTATCGCTGGTTAACTGAGAGAAGAGACCAACCCCCACCTGGCTACAACCTCCTTTTAGATGTAATTGTAGAATTTTCTGTAAATACTTCTTTATAAAGCTGTTAAAAAAAATTAAAACATAGAAAAAGTGGCTGCATTTTGCTATGTAGTTAATTGTTGTCATTTTTATTGTGTACCAATGGTTGATATACAAATGGAAAATAAACTTACTTAAATATCTAAAAATACTAGTTTCTAGGAAAAATGTGGCAAATACTATTGGATGATTCAAGATGAAGCAGTGACTTACTTTCTAAGTGCAAGACAAAAATATAGAACCAGATAGAAAGTGCATACAGTGTACAGGTCTAGCTAGTGTTCTTTGTTTTTGGTATCCCTTCTTCCTCATGGAATAATACTGTGCAAATTTGGGGTGAGACATGATTCAAACAAAGCCAAAGAGGACTGTTTCCCTGAAACTAAGCATCTGACAATGTACTTCCCTAGCTGAAGGTCTTATGTTGATGTTCATATCTGCCAAATGGCCCTTGGCCAGCCAGTAAACCTCAGTAAGATGGGAGTGAGCACTTTGTACCAGGCCAGAAAGGACCCTATAACAACAAATTTGTTTTTGTTCTACCAGCAATGGCTGGCTGCTGCTCTGCTGCAGATCACCCTTCACTTTGACAATTCTTAGCCTCAAATCTGTCTCTATGAAAATCACTGAAGACCTGTACCTGATGTAAGGAGAATGGATTTGTTGGGAAATGTTCAGGTGTCAAGAAATGTCTGTGTGGAATGCCCTAGGTAACCTTCCTTTCATTCAGGAAAGATCTTTAAGATATCAAATGACAGTGACTTTTCTATAAATAGCATGTAAGATTCTGGTATCATTAATACAAGAGAAATAACTCCATCCAGTTCATGGATTCATTTCACACACTTGAATTTAGAATGATTCATTACAAAAATGCTCACCCCAGCTTGTGAATTTCAAAGGTCTAACTGGACTTGCCCAGCAGCACAGACCAATTCAACATTATAGAAAAGAGTGACATCAGCCACATCAGTCATTATCCACCTAAGCAGAACTTGCTGATAATTCATATTGCTTCTGCTCACCTGGCCTGGCCAGCTATTAGGGAAATCAAGCTCCTGGACATGAGCAGTAGTGCCCTAAAGCTCCAAGATGCACAGCAGAGAGGCATTTTCACATTGTTGTTACTGTGTCAGAAAGATGTTTCTTCTTTCAGCAGAAGTGTGTAATAATGTTTTCTACACCTTGAAAAAAATTCCTTGACTTAAGAGACAGTACTTATGTTTCAAGCTGAAATTTCAAAATATAAGGATTCCTTCTACTTTCTTAGTTTCATCCTCAGAGTAGAGTTGTTTTCTCTTTTTTACATATACATACACACCATTATTCTGCCTTTCTTACAGTACTGTCAGAATGCAGTCAGTTTAGGAGAAAAATTATCTACTCATCAGTCTAACCAAAACATCTTTAAAGAAATTCAACATTTGTATGAAATATGTATAACAGAATCAGGCAAATGAAAATATTTTTCTTTGTTCAAAAGATCAAAATCTTGCCAGACAAGCTATCCTTCAGTAACTAGATATGCCAGTGCTTGGGGTCACAGCAGTAGATCTTGTGGCTTTTTCTTAAACATCTCAAATTGTTTGTTAACTCAAGTGTTAGGTAATTAAAACAATCCTTGTAGACTGAAAGGGGCCCATCTTAAAGGATGCATTGTATTGCCTCATCCAATGTCAGGATGCTGTCAAATCTCAAACAAGCTAAATTATTTCAGACTAAGTTTTGTATCTTGACAAAGGAATCATCTGTGGAATTGGCAGTTAAAAAAAAAATTGTGTTGAGATAGAAGTATGGGTATGAAGAGGCTTTGGTAGCTGATAATAGAAGAAACCCAAACAAAGCTGGTGTGTTTTATTTATCCAAATCATTGTTTTTCTGTTCTAATCTGATGCCTTGAAAAGTGTCCCACTTGGAGAAGAGTGTGGAAAAACATCTATCTTTAGAAAGCTGTCTAATCTTAACCAGACAAATTTGAACAACTATGTTATAATGAAAGAAGTGATTATCGTCAGTAAAAGAAAGCATTGGGACTTTAGTTGTTTACATATTTTCCTACAAGGCTGCATCTGTATTTTATAAGCCTTTATATTTCATTAAGTGTGAAATGTTTGTATTTTGAAAGGTTACAATGTCTAGTATGTATTGGAGTACTGGTATGTACATATTTTGCTGTAGGTTAAGATTTTAAAGAGGTCTTAGATTAATGCCTGAATCTGTTGAAAGTGGGACTTCATATTTTACATTCCCTTGCACACTGATGAGACTTCAGATCACAATCCACACAGAAGCTCTATCAAGAGCATAATTTCCAACCTATATGTATATCAAACACGCAGAACAAAAAAATCAGAGGTCCTCATCAGGATTCCTAGTAGGATTGCATAGGACGTGTTTTGTCATCTCTCTGTAATGAATGAAAGGACACTTGTTTGTGGCTTTCTATTCTGACTGTAAAAGTCCCTGTAAAAATGTCTTTGGTGCTCTAATATTGTTCTTAGCCTGCTAACCTGGTTGTTGCCATAGTGATACTGTGTTACATCACAGGAAGATGCATTAGCTGAACCTCTTCACTTTCCTGTTTACCCAAGGTTTATATTATAATTGCTGTAAAATCTAGTTTGTCATCCCAAGTGGTTTTGCATGCTCCCTGAAATGCCCAGAGCTGTACATTAAAAGCATGTTGCAGGAATGCTGGCATCCTTCTGCCATGTTCCCCCACAGCTGATGGAAGGGTCTGGGAGGTTTGTGATGTTCAGCTCTTTCTTCAGACTTTGAACTATTCTTCTCATTTTAACTTAGCAATGAAAGAAAAACATAAAAGGAGATTTTTTTTGTCAGCTGCTCTTCTTGGATTCTTATTATTAATGGCCAGTGTTTGAACTGATCTCTCAGGTGTTATAATTTAAAATGTTCCCAGAATTTAACATGTTTGAATTGTCAGATCCTGTCGTGACTTGTGCAGCCCCCTCGGCTGCAAGGGTGATCATGAGTTCTCTGCACTGCCCTGCATTTCCACCCTTGGGGACAGTGCTGCCATTCCTATGCTTGTTGGCTCACTGAGACCACGTGGCAGAGTCTGCTCATCCAGTTTGTCACTGTACAGGCTACAACTGACACCAAAGAAGAGTTCAAGCATCAGCCCTTTATTGGTCTTCAGCACAACCTTTTATACCCTTCATGCATTGTACCTGTGTGTCCTCTCTACCCTTTTGTGATTGCTCAGTGCCTGGTACAGAGAGAGAGACACGGGAGTGTCTTAGTAATGAGACATGGAGTGCCTCATTCCCTTCAGGGCTGGTCACCTGTCCTGCACAGCTGTAGCCCATTAGGGATGGGGCTCTGCCACAGCCCCACTCCCAATCACCACAAACTGTGTGCCCACGTCCAGTGATGGCTGGTGGGAGGGAGAGATGGAGCTGAAAAAAAATCACACTCTCACTATCCAGCTGATTTTTTGGTGTGCCCTTCAGTTGATTCAAATTAACACCCTTCTAAGCACAAGGAAAAATATCAGGGGGAGCTGCAATGAATCCAAACGTGCCTAGTCTCAGAAGTGTGTATTGAACAACAAAGAAAATAGTGTCCTAAAACTTTGAAAGTGATGACAGAGAAAAGGGCAACACACGCCTAATGGGGATCTTCTCCATGCAACACATGCCAAACAAGTTCCCTTTACACAGGGTAGCATTGCTGAACAATCTAAACACTGGAGGGAAAAAAAAACCAAAAACATGCCACTGCATGGCCCAGGTGCCAGAGAACACTCCAGATTTGTCCCAAAACAAGTTTCAGGTACCTTGTTCTTGCTGCTTGAGATTTCAGGTGTCTACCCCTTAAAATGATTCTACCTCCCTCTGCTTTGGCTATCTTATCCTAAATAGCCCTAAATTACAAAAGGCTGCCAGTAATTTTCTGCAGAAAACAGCAATTGAAAACAGCTGTTTGAACTTAATGATGTTGACAACTGGATTCAAGGTAGACTGTGGTGAAAGCAGACTGCAATTTCAGTATTCAAAGGCAATGTTGTGAACTTGCTTGATATATGGATTAGTCTGTCTATAGTTCTAGGGACAGGAGATAGGAGAAGATCTCTGTAAACATATAGATAGATTTATATGTATCATATATATATAAAATATATTTGTGTGTGTGCATATTCTATGACAGTTATATACACTCCCAAGCAGTTATTTCAGTGTCAAGTTCAGAAGCTCTGTGGAACATAGAAAAACAGGATGTAGCTATGAAGCAGCTAAATCTGTTTGGCTTTTAGCATGGTTTTATTCCTGGAAGCTTTTTTAACAGCAGACAAATCATGATGTCTATTGACAATACAGCTGTTGAAATACTTCAGTTAAAGGTCTGATGGGTGCATAGAAAAATCAGCAGCTCTTTGTATTTTGCTTTTCTGCTCTGTGCTTCATAAATTAAACAGATGGAAGCTTAGTGAGAATCTGCTCTGTGCTGGATACAGAGGTTTCTTTATTTCAGGGCTCCTTTATTTAGGTAGCTTGCTGAGTACCACATAAAATACAGTGTAAATACATCTCATCTTGTGAAGGAAGATTGACTTTTTCATGAAAACTGTGTATCCACATCTGACTACTGATTTTTTTCTTCTAGAGGCAAAATGGGAAGTTGGAAGTTATTAATTGTGGTTGGGGATTGCTTCTTTTTTTTTTTTTTCAGTATAGAGAAAGGGAAGTGTTCTGTATTCTTTTGACCTCAAATTGAAAAATACTCTGTTTTCAGCACTGTTGTTGATATTTAAACTTATGTGTGGTTTAGGCACTGCTTGGTACTTAGGGATTGAAGATTTTAGTTCTTGTGAGGGAAGCATAGTTTGGACTAACATAATTGCCTTAGATTCCAATCATAGAGGCTAAAAGTAGTAATGGAGAAGACTGATACTTCATCCTAAGGGATTGTTCTTTCTCTTCAATTTCATGTGAGCAATTACAGAGGAAAGAATCTACTTTGTAATTCACAGATCTATTTGCTTCACTGCTTGTTTAACGTGGTTAGCTGCTCTTTTACTTCTCTTTATATGTAAGTGTTTGGTATCTGGTTCCTGATATTATCTTCAGGTCAGTAAATTTACTGCTGTAACACATGAAAGTATTTGTTTATATCAAAGAATATAAATAAGAATCTTCCTCAAAGTGCACATCCCCTTACACTGCTTTAAGTGTGATTGGGAAGGGTACCAAATGGTTGGTTTGTTCAGGTGTCTCCATACCTACTGCTGACTTTTTTTGACAAAGCAGTAGTCTTGTGTTGAAAGCATCCTTTTACTGTGCTTAAAATGACATGTTAAAAAATTGAAGGTCAGTGAACCAGCTGCAGGGAAGACAATATAGCCTTGAATGCTCTGTCAGAGCTTCCAAAATGTAACTGAGTTTATGGGTTGAGTTCCCATGGTGCTTGGCTACAGCTTAGAAGTAAAAGAGAAGGAAATGAAGGTCTTGTCTTTGCTCTAAAGCTGATGCTTTGCACAAACACATACTGTTGTAGAACTGATGCAGGAATAGCCATATTCCATATTCAGATAACTGGGAAAGTGTTGTACCCTGCTCTGATGAGTTTTAGCATAGGAGATCAAGTGTTAATTCTTCCCCACTTGTTTCTTATCCAATATCTCTTCATCAGTAGAGGAAAGTGGGGGATTTTACAGTAATTTTAAAGGCAATTCTCCTGGGCTCAGCCACCACAGTTGCTATTTCTGCATTGCTGTCTAGGGTACATTGAAAAAAATGTTGATGGGAATGTAAGTGATTGCTGGCTTGCTGTAGCAGGCAGGAGGATTCCACAAATTCACATCATCCCTGTGGTACACTGGAGACACTTCTATAAATTCAGTAATGCAGCTATGATTATTCTTCTCCTCGCCTCCCAATTAACCAGTACTGCACATATTGTTCCCTGTCAAATATCTTATTTTATCAGATGCCAGAGAGCAGTGTTGTTCTCTTTTCAAATTGCTGGTTTGATTTCTGGCAGTACTTGATTGCTTTAAAATGTCCTTTCTGCATCCATTTTCCTCAATACTTAATTAACTGGAGAAAACTACTGAAATGAGGTTTCAGTTAAGTAGGTGTTTCACTTCTGTCTCCACTACCTCATTCATTTATTTTCTCTAGCTCACTCAAGTCCCAGAGACTTTGTCTTCCATTTGCAAGGAATTTTGCAGTTATCTTCCACTTTGCTAGATTATCTATCTTTTAGCTAAATTCTCCTGGAAAAAAACCCATTCTGGAAGATGCAGTTTCCATCTACATTAAATACCAGAAAAGGCTGGAAACAAAAACCTCTTTTCCAGGTCATAGCTGTTGCAGCATGAGCTTGAGCATCATCTGTGGTACTTCTGTGCCTTTACAGCGGTGTCTTTGGCACCTAGAGTGGAGGTAACTGCTAGAAAGCACTTGGCTCTTACCTTTAAGAGAAAGTTAACTTACTTCTTTTGGTGGAGTATGTTCTATGGGAAGTGTCTGCCTACAATAAGCTCCCATGGAGTACTGCTCCATGGAACACACAGCATAAAATAGCAGCAAATTAACCTTTTCTGTGTGAGAAAAATGTGGAAAGATTGCTACATCATAGCTTGGGACTGCATGTAGGTTATGCCTACTATGTGCTCAGGTTCCTCATAGGTAAGACACCAGCTTAAACATACAGAATTCATTGGAGCAAAACAGGTGCTTTTTCATATTTTGTTGTGACCCCATGTGTTTCTCTATTTCAGCCTTACAAAGAGCCAAGACCACTGGAATTAAAAAACATCTGTGATCCAGTATAATCAGACTGGGAGAAGGGAAAATGGTGATGAAATGCAGTCAGCAGTCTCAACCGCAGTTAGTTAGTAAGCAAGCAAACAGTTCACCTATCTTGGACAGTACAAGAGTAGATTCTGTATGGCAGATGATTGCAGAGTGGACTGAGAGCACCTGACCAGCGTGGTTTGACTTGCTCAAAACTGAGAAAATTATTACTATCACTATCAGAATGAATCTAGGGGAAAATGGATTACAGTTTAATCACTTAACATTCCTAGAGCACCGTCATTGAACTTTGCTTTATTAAGAGATGATAATCATGATGGCCTCTTTGTTCTCTGGAGGAAGACCTGTGAGTATTCATGGCATGGAGTCTGGAAGCTGTTACACAGAAAGGGAAAAAATTGGGCAGACTCTGCTGAGCTTACTGGGAAGATTTTAAAACTCTGGTTCAGTTTGAAGGTTATTACAACAAGGATTCGATTTTGACCACTTTAAGAGAAAATTACTTGTTCTGTTGAAACATGTTAAAGATAATGGACACTATGAGCTGGAAACACAGTACTTCAAAAGAAGTCACTTTTGTAGCTCAGAATACTAGTGTTCAGAAAATAAGGAGCAAACTCCTTGTGATATAAATCCAGTGAATTTCTTCATGCACATGCTTTGTCAGACTGACTGATGAGATTTTCAATATTCAGCATTTTTTTTCTTTTATGTTTATGCCCTTAATGTATTGTGATAGACATTAAGAAATACTCAAGAAAGTGAAAAGAGCAACTTTAAAACCTCTTCCATGACTCTAAAGAAATTATCATAAAAATTTCTGAATGAATAGAAAAGTTATTCAAAGCTATCTGCAGGGCTGCTCTTTGTAAATATTATAAGGTAATTTTATATCATCTGTGTTCTGTTTTGCTGACTTGACTGCTAAAGTGAACCTTCAACAAAAGGAAAAAATCCAGTATAGCAGCCAAGGCTATGGAGGGCCAGGAAGTGTGAGAGTTTGTGGCCAGGCCTGCACAGTTCTGAGCAACCTGTGTTTAACTAGGTGAGTGTTACTTTTACAGAAGTGTGTTTTACATATGAGAGTTTCCCCTCTAGACCTAATTTTAAAGCTTGATCACATATAAATAAATTATTGTCTGGGTTAGGCTTGGTTTCAGTGGCCAAAGTAACCAATGCAGGTGTGAAGAATCTACCGTATGTGTCCTCTGATAGGGAGATAATCATGTTTGGGTGGTACTTGTCCAGTTTTCCAGTTGTCTTCATGTTTGGAAACTGGTTTCCATAGGCAACTTGAAGAAAAGGGTGTTTGCCCCTGCAGACACACCACTGAATGTCCACTTGAAATGGCATGAGCTCTGCTGTATAAACGGCCAGAGCAGGCAGTGAAATTAGTACATCCAGTTGAAACTTCAGAAGAAATTGAAGAAATTTAAATTAAACTATTCATGCTGGAATTTCTAAAATTTTGCCAAAATAAAATATTCCTACTTTAAGTCACATGTGTAAGAGAACTTGTTTCACAGGACATTTCCCCTTCTGCCTGTGATGGGGCCACTGGGTCAGTACTAGTTTGAAAGAAAGTTTCCACATACCAGATGACTGACATTTTCTGTTGTGAGAAGAATAAACTTGGGTTCTGTGCTCATCTCAGAGCAGTCATTTTCATTTTTACTGGTTTACTTTTAAAACTTTCCCATGTGCAGTATCTAATTATGGTCCATTACAAAATGCTGTATTTAAGTGGTACAGTGCACAAGGCTGAAAGGGACTGTTTGTAAGTTGCTTTGATGATTAAGCCGCTAATTATTGCATTAGCATCCCAAACCACAGTCGTTTGTGATGTGTCTCCTCCTTAGGCAATCCCATGAGGCACGATGGGCTGAGTAGAAAGAGCATGGCACTTGGAGAAGGGAAGAGCCAAGGACATGTAGGAGATAGTGCCAGGGATTAAGCAGAGGTTGCTTTCTCCTGTGTCTGCTTCAGTGTGACTCAAGATAGTGCTAAGGTGTGGTACATCAAAAAGAGGGGTTTCTTTTTCCTTAGAAATGTAAAAATAGATCTTTCCACTAATGCCTATGAAAGACCCTATGACACTTTCTGCCAGGCCTTATCACTGAGGCCATACTTGCATGGTAATCAAAGGAAATTATTTTATTTGGTTGAATAAAGTGGTTTTGGGGCTTCCACACCACTGTGATATTCAGCTGCCTATGCTGTTCTGTGTTCCTGTCCTGAAATGTTTGGTAACACTGCAGGGTGCCATTTATCAGATGTCTTCCATCTTCCCCTCATCTGAGGTAAAACTTTTGGTGTCATTACACTGTATTTTTTTTCCAAATGAACACTTTATGATCTTCCTAAAAGCAAAGGCATAAAACAAGTGTAAGATATTACTTTGTGTCTTCAGAAGCTTTTGGTTTTATATGATAAAATTCCCAGAAATAAGTTACTTGGAATAATTTGCTCATTGGAAGACTGATGGGCACTGGACCCCTCACCCCTGCAGGTGCTGTGTTAGTTTCCCATCAATTTCCTGAAATGATGCACTTACAGAGCCATTTCAGTTGCCATTTCAAACCAAGGAGATATGTTTTCCACTTTGCTGGATTATAAGGGCTACCCTTTTACTTGTACCTCTTAGCAAGGACCAGCATTTTTTTCTTTTCAATTAAATATTTTTTATGGAACTGATAGCTTCTTGAAATGTATCTGAGTATGGATCAGGTTCTGCAGCAGATATGTCATCCTTGCACTTCTAAAGGCATAAAGCTGATGGTGTATTTCAGTGGTTTGACTGTCTAGACAATTTTTACATGCTTTCTTGAGTGGACACCATTTCATTACTACAGAAAATGGGGGAACCTGTTTCCTCTGTGAAAATTTGTTGGAAAAACTCTTCAGTTTCTTAATTCGTGTGGTAGAAAAAGAATTTGTTATGCTCAATCATAAAAGAATGTTTGAATATCCAGATCTGGCTCTGGATATTCAAAAAAGAGCCCTCAGCTGAAGTCTTCTAAGCAGACTGCTGAATGCAGACCGCAGAGGCAGTGAAAGAGTGTGAACAGCAGAAAAAAAATTTACTGAAAGTTTTGTTGCATGTTTCTCCTGGGCATGCTGTTTGAGACTACATGTTCTAAAGCAAAAAAAAAGTTATCTGTCTCTGTTTCCCAATTGAATTAGGCAATTAATTGCATTCTTCTTTCCCTCAGTCCCCATGTAACATCCCACTGAGTGTGTGACCATTTCCCTGAAAAAGCAACGGTGCTACTTTCTTCCTGAGAGCTGGAAAAGCGGCTGCAGATACTAGAGCAGTGAATTCCACAGTAAGTGGGGAGGATTCCTTGGATTTGGTGTGTGGACAAACACGGCCAGCCAACATGTTTGGGTGGGTTTAAGAACCCTCATGATGTTTAGCAGACAGTAAAACAACGTGGTGGTTGTTTCAGGGAACAGATCTCAGACACTGTGCTGGAGCAAATGCCAGCAAGAACTTGGAGAGGAGAGTGTTGGTTTTGGATAGCAAGTACACAGAAGAGCAGAGCCCAGTGGAGGAAGTACCCAAATAAAAATTTTTGAGGCATCCAGTGTGGGTAAAAAAAAGGCATTGCAAAGACCTTGATATGTGTTTCCATCTTCTTATTTTGTCTGTCTGGTCCAGAAAGCAGTGATAGGAAATAAAAAGAGGGTTTAAAAAAAAAAAGAAAACAAGCCAAAGTTTGAAGACAACAAAATAAAACAGAAAAACAAATTTTTGTAGGACAAAAATCCACTCGCTATGAAATTCATTTCCATCCACTGGTCAGTTCACTTTTAAAAGCCACAAAGTGATTCAGCTTCCATTACTTTTCTTGTGGGAATTGTGCCTGGTGTAATAAATGTCACTGCTCACAAGCTTCTCATGGTGTAAATTATGCTTACACTTCATATTTAACCTTTCCAAAGAACACTTCTTTCTCCTGTGTGTGCTGTATTCTTCTATTATACAGAGGTAGTTTGGTTATTTTTCCTTTCATTGATGCATGACTAAACATGCAAATATTTGATTAACAATAATATTTTCATCAGTTGTTGTAAAAAATAAACGTAAAATAATCTTTACATTTTATTCCCCTCTTCTGAGTTTCTTTAAAATTTTTAGTCAGCTTTTTTGAAGGGGAAGACACCAGGCTTAAGCTCAACTCAGGTGCAGAACAATGTGTTCCTAGATATCAAACATCTTGCAGTGGGAAATAGTGGAAATCTGCCACTGCTTACAAACTCATCCTTCTGGAAGCAATCATGTACCTTCAGTTTCCTATTAAGGTTTCTCAGCTCTATCTCTAAGGCAACAGCTGACCTTACAAATATGCTCAGCATCCTCTAGTCAGATGTAAAATACATATTCTCTCAAATTGAGGTGCAGGTGCTGATTTTTCCCCAGAAAACCAATTTAAATTTCACTAATTTCAATTCAGATCATTTTCTAAACACTTTTTCTACCTACTGCCTGTCAGTCCAGCAACTAAACAGTTACCAAAACACCACCTCTCCCCTAATTGTAGCACCTTAAAAGACAAAATAACATTCTGCATTCTAATTATTTTATAATTCATTTGGTTGTTGTTTATGCAATGTGCAAATCATGTGCAACTCCCACATGCCTAGTGTTGAAGGAAGTGTAATTCTAAATGGTTAAAAATTTGCAATAAACAATAAGTCAAGGTAGCTTGTTTAAAAGCCAGTCTCTGACAGTTTCTCAGAAAAATTCCCACCTGAGTGTGCTGCAACAATATGAGCTTTAGAATGCAATCTCTTGTACCTTTGGATCATCTGACCCAATGAAATGTCTTTTTGTGCAGAGGCCTTTAAAGTAAGATCTAGATTGGAACTCAAGCATCAGGTCCCTCTCAAGGCTGAAATTAGCAGGTTCAGTCCCTGTGGGACATGGGAGAAGCACAGGAAGAAAGAGCCCCATGCCCCAAGCCCTGTGCACTGGGCAGAGCCCCTCCAATTAGCAGTTGGCAGGCAATGCAAGGAAGGCTGTGAATGAACTTCTGCACCCTCTGTGGAGCCCACAGTTCTGCAGCAGGCCCTTGGGAATGTGTTTTTGTCTCTTTTTTTCCCTTTAATTCAGAGTCTGTAAAGAAGAAGGAATTTATATTATCAGTTATTGAGAAGCAGAAAGACTCAGTGCCTTTTAAATCAGTGCTGCAGCCTCAGTTTGCAGTGCTCCTGTCCCTCATCTTGCTCCTACAGTTTAACCTAGAGGAATTAGTTCAAAAGCCCAGTTGGACCAACTACTCATGAGGTGTTGGATTTGGGTCTTCTCAGCTTTTGGAATCTGCCTTTCCTATGTCATGGGCAAGTGCTTCAACCAAACTGGGATAACAGCAAAGACAATGGCAATGCCACTAACACCATTTTCTCTGCAAATGACTCTTAAAAGGAACACAGTGTCTTCTTTCCAATTTTTTTCAGAGGGTGCTTATAAGCTCTGCTCTCAGGAGAGGGCTCTAAACCCTGGATTAACACAGTCAAATGTGCTTTTGCTCATCCTAGATAAGGTGCCAGACTTGCAGACAGGAGAGACAGGACTGTGGCTGTGTATTTGTGCCTGGCATTTATTTTTGTTTCTCCACAGGCCTCTTCCCTCTCGGTGTGGGAGATGCCCAGACAAGCATTTTGAGGTGTATAATTCTCAGCAGGCACCACCTGGGGAGCCTTAATGTTGGACTTAGAATTTTACACTTTGTTCTGGTGACCAAACTCCTAAATTCAAGCTATTAAATTGCAAAGTCTTCTTACTGGATCTAGTCACAACCTCCAAGCCTATTTTTGCTGGTCTGCTCCAGAAAATAGCAGTCACAGCAAAAAAATGCAGCAGCAAATGTTCTTTGTGAACAGGTTTTATGTAAGTAAAGCCATTCTGCATGCTAACTATATTATCTGTCTTTTAGATGCATTAGAGCAATACACAAAAATATACAGAAAAATCTCCCTTTACCAGCCCTCCCCTCCATGGAAAACACCCTTACTGCTGCTTTAGTAGGGGGAATTTCTCCTTGCTTTTTATTAAAATTGCACAGTAGTCGATCTGCCATAAATTGTTGCTCAGCATTAATGTACAGCATTTCTACTGGAGATGACAGAATATTTAATGTCAGATGTTTTTTGCTCACCTCATCAAGGTTATACCGCTTACTTTTAATGTGCACTTGAAATACATCTTCTAATGCCCTTAAAAAAAAAAAAAGAAAAAAGAACATCAGTGCAAAAAAGCTCAACTGTTCAAGGTCCATATACTTTAAAAATGAAAAATAACTACTCGGCCTGATTTCAGATCACTTAAAATACATCCCAACCTTCCACTTTCCCTCCATCCCCTCCCCATCCTCCTGTAAGTGGATTTAAAAACTAAAATCTTAAACATTTTAAGGTTGTTGGATAGTCTCATTTCAAGTGCATGCTGTTTGGCAGGAACTATGTTAGGGAAAGACTTAAGTGTATATAATTCTAATTTCTTCTACTTTTAATAAAAAGTACTGGTGCTCCCCATCACAATGTAGTAGTCCCCCTCTGTGTTTTGGTGGGGCCTAAGTCTCTCTTGCCATTGCCAAGTTCTGTTCCACCACACTGACTGAGTGAAACTGCTGGGGGTAGTGGGGTGCTGGGCAGTACTGCAAGCAGCCTCCTAGATTCATTTACAGCTCCTTTGTCCAATATATGGTGCTACTCAAAGGGGGTTTTGGAACTGCCTCTAGCCAGCACTTTCTGGACTCTGAAGGGCATTTGCATGATCTCTTTGTTCTTGGGTCTCCTTTTCAGTAACTTCTTAGGGACTTTCGTGCTCATAGGTTGCTTAATAGGTGTACTAGGGAAAGGCAGATATCTGCAGAAAGTTCTCTCAAAAAATTTTTAGAGCCATGATCAGCTATGAGGAAAAGACGTGTGAATTCGTAAAAATAAAGACCTATCTGACTAGGGAAATTAGGTCTCCAGGTTCTGCAATCATAATTAAATCTAACCCATTTCCAGCAATGCCTGCAATGAGCTGGAGGGCTCAGCAGAGCTGGTTTGGTTTTATACTATATATTAGAATTGAGAGGGCATTCATTACTATATCTGCAGAATACTGGCCTAAATAAATGGAAACTTTCAAATGTGTCTATGGTATTAATCCTGCAGGGTAGCTAAGGCCACTAGTTATATCTCCTTCTTAATTAGACATAAAACCTACTTAGAAACTCATCTTGTGCTTTAAAATGAAAGGATATTATTGATTGCTCACTTTTCTTCTGCAGATCAAGTAAGTTCTGTTATTAGAGACAACCCGAGAGCAACAATGGATGATTTTTCATGTATTTTTAGTAAATTTTATTTTTGAGGGAGGAGTACACAGCATGTAAGCCACCTCCCTCTAAAGCCAGCAGAAGTCCTCTCACCCTGCAGGCCTGAGCAGGGACACAAACACACAGACCCTTAACTTTTATTTTTACTGTATCTATGGGCTGGTCCCATGCTTTGTGACCTTTTCAATGTAAATGAATTGGTGTCTTTCAAATCTGCTGGTGTTCCTCCCAGTGTATCCAGAAAATTCACTTCTAATTTGGACCTTATGTTTGTCTGAAAACTATAATACCTAGAAGAAAGGAGGAAAAGTCCTACCTTTACCTGATTGCTCAGAAAACAAACCAACAACACTAACATTGTGTCAATGGCCACTTTTTTATTTTTTTAAGAGTCTTAAGAATTTTAACTCAAATCATCTAAATTGAAGAAGAAATACCTTGGTGTCAGGCTGAGATGGATTGATTCTGGGGGACTGGCACCTCTGTAGCATCAAGGACTTAAAATCTTAAACATTGAGAGAAAATCCTCTATCAAAGGAGGAGTTCCAGTTAAGATGCAGACAAGAAATTGCTTAGGATAGGGGCACCTAGCTGTGGCACTTTTAGCAGGGCTATAAAGAGCTCTGTGGTTTATCACAGTTCTCTAAATATTAGAAATGTGTTGATTTACTCTTAGAATGTGCAGAACATGAGCCCAGAAGAAGTTGCTGCATTTAGACACCAGCAGCATGAGGTGTGTTCTGCTCTAACCTTTGTTTGGATCATTAACTTGAGAGTGCACATATCCCAAAGAAAGCAATAATTGCATTTATTTGTTTTGCTTTGATTAGGAGGGAGGAAGAGCTCTAAACACAGAATCTTGCTCTGATGAACTTTGCTAGGAAAGACTCCATGGGTTGCTAACTCAAGTCTGGCTGGGAACTGGAATGAGATGGTAGCAACAATAATATCCATCACCACCCTGTATAAAGGAACAAGCTTGAGAACAGGGCTAGCAAATATGATATTTCCATGTTGCCACTAGAAGTCAGTGGGAAATATGAGGCTGGCTGAGAGTATTTTCTGTTCAGCTACTCAGTTTAGATCATGACTCCCATACAGGGCAGTCACAAAAGTATTCAAAGTATTCATCCAATTAAGCTGAATCACAGTTGCACTTTGCTGTCATTAAAACCACCAGTCCTTTACACTGATTCATCAAAATTTTATTTCTCAAAGAAATAAATATAAAAGTCAATACATTTACTCTTTTTGGTAACAACTTCTAATCAAAATATCATTTGTAAGATCCTGGAGAAAACAAAGATATTCTTCTCTACACAAACACACAAACTGTCAGCATCTTTTTTAACATACGCAGAATACAAACAAGGTTTACAATACCAACTAAAGATGCAGTGGTTTTAGAGTAATTAAACAAAAGTGCTTAATCTATTTACTAGATTTTATTTTTTACTAATCAGGCTTAAAAGTTTTTAAATGACTGGTTTTGACAATTCTGTTGATCAACTCTCAAAATACTCTAATCCATAAATTTCATAAAGATCTATGCCTTTTGTAAATAATCAGTTAAAAATGGTTCCAGTGAATAAAGTGTAGGTACCAGAAGATAATTTTAATATTGTTTATTTATTATTTAGTCTTAACATATTTAGCTTACCTACAGTAGGAGGGTTGGCATGACCCAGAAAAACTCTTCCAGCTTTCTGATCCCACATTTCCCAAGCAATTAGCTGAATCCTTTATTCCCAATAGAATCCCTCTACTCACTGCATACAGCCATTGAAAATAGGCTTTTTTGTAATGTTTTCAATTTTCCACTAGATTTCTAGTTTAATATTTTGATATGAAGCTTAGAAATAGTTAAAAGGGACAAACAAACATTTGACTTACACTTCTTCAAGTAGTAATCCTGGAGAAAATGCCATTTCAGAATCATGAGTCCACAATTCATGGTTCTGCCACAAAAATGAAAAGGAGAAAAAAGTAAATTATTTGTTTAACTATCTTTATATTATCATTATTTATTTCCATTCAGAGTACCAGGGGAAATAATCTGATTCCACAATATACCAAAATCACAACTACATCACTTTCCAGCTCATGTGAAATAAATGTCCTGAGTGTCAATTGCTCATGTAAATAATGAACAAATATTATTATTGGGTAGGTTCATGTTAGCAGAAATGGAAATTGGCTAGTATAACCTGAGAGAAAGGAAGCAAATATAAAGAAAATCAGAATTTCTGTCAAATTTGAAAATCTTTATAGATTTCATACAAATACAACAGCATTTTATTCAGAAGGGCATGTAAAATACAATTGTTCTTTTGAAAGAGGACTTAGAAAATCAGATCATATCATCAAATGAAAGTAGGAGCTTCTCCAGCTAGTATTGTTAAATGAAGGTTTTGGTGGTTGCAACAAGGACTGAACTCAAGCACAAGGCTATCACACATCATGCCTGTGGTTCCTTGGCTGAGCTGTGTAGAAATTCAGCATGGCTTCTGTAAAGGGACATGTGGGCCAAGGAATTATACAAAACTCTGCTATCATGCATGGCTTTGGCTATTGTTAAGCAACCCTTAATTTAAAGTGCACAAAAATTTCCTAAATCAATCCACCATTCATCTTGAAAATCCAGATGACTAATGGAGTGCAACTTCCAGACAAAATCTTGCATGCCATGTGACCGTAGTCAGAGTGAATAGCACTTTGTCTGGACATTTCTGGACTCCAGGTTATTATTTGGATGGAACAAAAGGCTGTAAACCAACTAAAAAGCAAGAGTTCAGTCAAGTAGGAAAGAACTCTGCTCTCAGAAGAGCAGAGTTATGTTGGGATACACTGTTTTCCACATCAGAGTGTCTCATTTGTGTTTCTCAGAGAGATCAGTTACTTTAGCTGCTCCTGTTTTATTCACAGGTGCCTGTTGACCCTATCTAGCCCTGCATGCTGGATTTCTCAATTAAAACCTTAGTCACTTCTCATTAGACAGTTGAATATTTTGGTTTTGCTCTTAACAAAGATTCCCCAAAGCCACTGACTACATTATCCATTTCATTCCCACATAACCAGGATAACTTTTGTGTATGAGTAGTGTTTTCTGCCTTTTTTTTCCTTTGTAACTCACTGGGTATACTAACCTCAATTGGCTGCTGAGAAAATTGAGCAGAATGGGGTCTCATGTGTGCATTCTCTAGAAATCTGAAGGATTAAAAGCACAGTGAGAAATAGTTATGATTCAAATGATGTGTTTGAAAACAAAATTTTGTAACTTTTAGCATTGATGTCAGCACCTGTGCAAGCCTTCTCTCTTTTTATTGTTGATGCCTACTGATTTAATTAATGGTCTGCCTGGGGAGGATTATAATACCTATATTTTACAAGAAAAGGTTGATATGATGTCTTCAAGATCCGAGGGGTAAAACACTGCTTCTTTTCTGTAAAGTAAACTGCATGTTTGTCAAGGAGGTCCCCAGAGTAGGTTTTATGAACAGAGTTTAGAAATGCCTTCTTCCTGTTGTGACTGCCCAAAGGCATGTGAGGCTGCAGGAGGGGTGAAGCAGATGATCTGTGGGCACTAGGACTGTGAACTGGTGTGTGAGACAAAGCACATAGAGCAGTATTTGGGACAGCCTTTTTTGTAGCAGAAGGCAGCAGCAGAGTCCTTGAAGCGAACTTCTGACATGATACAGAGAGGGACTGCTCTCTCTTTGTCCTGGGGTAATTTCTCTGACCAGACAGTGGGTGACCATTTTCCAGCAGTACCCAGCTGATCTGAAAGTACATATACAAAATACTTCTGACAAAGTAGCTCACGCAGGAAGAGTTTTAAGAAACTGTTTTCAAGCTGGCTCAATTTGTTTTAAGAGGTGTAACTGACTTGATCAGTTCTGTGGACCACAGTTGGTGGTTAGTTAGTAAAGCCATCCTGCTGCTGTGATTGAGCTAATTAACCAGTCCTTCACCTAGTTTCCGTTTCCTTCCTTCTCTTTACTAATCTGAGGTTTCTAATAACAAGTAGTCTTGGGAAATTACAGAAATCCCATTTTCCCTGCCAGTGCTGACAGAAGGAGAACAGGGGACTTTTTTCTTATTTGGACATAGCGTATTATTGCCTATGGAATTGATGACTCAATGGAAGTGTCACAGTCTTCCTTCAATGGTATCTTCTGTTCTCTCTCCTTGTGGGCCTGTGCAGGTGTGAGCACAGCATCATCTCATGAGTTTTAAGTCAAACAGAGCCACTGCTTTCCTCACAAATACCACCAAGGTGAAATTGTGATCTATTGCTATTCATCTCTCTGTGAGAAAGATTTTACGAAACAAACTAATGCATATTTGAACTGGATTATGTTTGTAAACAATATCATTGGAAATATAGTCCGAAACACACTATGATTCTCAAATTATAGGAAGTCTTACAATCTAAATACAGTCTGCTGAGGAATTTCTGCCTAAGACACTGGACTATGGTAGGATGAAATGTTTTGCAAGAATTTGTTGAAGTGAGGTCCACTGTCAGAATTTGGTGAAGAACAAGTCTATTCACATCAATATGGGGTTGTTCTGTTTCTGGTCTCTGGCAGAATACATAGAAATTTGATTAATTACTTTAGGTCTTGGTTTTACCAATAAGTAATATTCTAAAATTCAGGGAACGCCGTAAAACAATGCAAAATGTGGGAATACACAGAAAAATGCTAGAATTTCATTCTCTTGAAAACGTGTTTTCTTGAACACATTTTAGTCACATACACACAGCCATAACATGGATACCTGTCACTGTAGGCCATGTAGGGACAGAAACAATTCAGTGGGAGGACAGGTGCCAGGTGGCAAAACTGAGAGTCAAATATTATCTCTGCTTGGCTAGAGTATAAAAAGCCATACTGAACAAACCTGCATGTAACTGCTGTGCCACAGGCACTCCCCACACCATAGAGCACAGCTAAATAAGGGGAAAGTGGGCTTTTTCATGTGGCTCAATGCCACCTGTGTGACAGGTCTTATGCTGTCAGAACATCACATACCTTCTGCTGGTTTGCAGGAATACTTCTGCACTTGACTGGTGAGGCAGGAAGACCACGTAAAAGATCCTTCTTGCATTTCTCGAAGGTTTGAATTAGTCTGTCTCTTTTCTGCTGGTCCTTGTCTGTACATGTAAACATGAAAATAAGTTCTGTTCCTGTTAAGTCAGTGATCAGGTCATAGAGTATCGCTCTTCATTCTTTTTTTTGGCCACTAAAGACTATTCTGTCTCCTCCTTTTAATACCAAGTAGCAATCACAGAAGGCAATCATTCTACCTTTTACAGTTGGCTCTTGCTGCTTCTGTGCTCAGCACACATCTGAATTTGAAATCAGTGTGAGCCAGAACTCCTTTACATCACTCACACAGTCAGTAATGAGCTACTGGAGGGAAAAGAGATCATAGAAACATTTTGTTCCCACACTGTGCATCCTTTCCCCTATCCTAGACAGAAGATGAGACAGGTCAAAACAGAAGAGCTGAGACAGTTGAGTAAGGATTCAAGCCTATGTACTAAGAGCTGGGTGACCAAAGTCAGAGTGACACTGTGGTCTGTGCAGGCTGCAGTCCTCACTCTGCACTCGTCAAACTCAGCCTGAGAAGAGTAGGGTTTTGTTAGTCTCTCACACACAGAATGGACAGAAACAGACTCAGCCCTTTGGTACTGGCTGTGGATGGCCTAGTTCTGAAGTGTCTGGGTAAGGCTCTGAGCAACCTGATTTAATACAAGGTGTCCCTGCCAATGGCAGAGGGATTGGAACCAGATCATCTTTAAGATCCCTGTCAACCCAAACGATTCAATGATTTCTTGACCTTCTGGTCATCCTGAAAATATGCAAATGAGAGTAGAAATGAGAACACAACACTTATTCTTTTAATCATTATTACTATATAGAATATTATAGAATTTAATATGTAATGTATTATATATGAAGTATTATAAAATAATAATAATAAAATACAAACAGGAATGATGCATGACCAAAATATTCAACTCTTTTTACCTGCTGTGTTCCTTCCATGCACAACTGTGAGAAAAAGTGTATGTTGATGGGCAACAGCAGATTTCTTTTTGTAGAGATATGTTTAAAAAGTACCTTCCACCCACCTCCAGTTCTAGCTGAAACTAGGGACTCACACAAAATATCAATAAAGTGACATTCACTGAGGTCCTGTGAGCTGCATATGACATTTTGAGTTGAAAGTGCAGATCTGTCAAAACTTCCTCATCCTATGGAGCTCTGGCACATGGTAGCACATGCCAATACTGTCAGGCAGGCCAGCAAAGAAATGTGTTCTGCTCCCTCCCCTTTGGGTGCAGCTTCAGAGGCTACTTGAAGATACAATTTTAGAGAGCTGGAAGGGTTTCAGGAGGGTTGATGAAATGTGACTTCTGTAGTGTGATGATAGTTTGATTAATAACGACTTATTCCTGTCAAAATTCACAATTGGTTCATGATCAGCCTAGGGTCCCCTTACATTGCTACTGTGGCAAGAGACTAAAACATGTCCTCACAATATGTTGCAAAGTTTTTGTTAATGAGAAGCAGCAACTCCTCCTCTGAAGGGTGGTAATTGGAGGCCATCTCTCTAATAATGTCACAGAATAACACCTGAAACCTGGTAAAACAGCACTTACTAAATATGTTTTTTTTTGAAGGGGGAGATGAACCAACCTCTATTTAGTATTGCAAATTTCTGAATTAATGGGAGGGTTACCAGGTGTTAGCCCTACAGTATTATTTCTTTTGGAAAAAAAAAAAAACAGCTGAATCTTATTTAAAAACAAAACAAAACACTTATATAACTTCTCTAAATGGGTGGTTCCTCAAAAGTTTGTGAGGGGTCTTATATGGTGCACAGCATCCCACAGTCCAAGATGGCCTCAAGGCCGTGTTATTTTCATTGAAAAAAACAGATTTCACTGACAGCTAAACCCAATAGTTTTAAGTGTCTCCCATGATATGTAATCTGGCTTTCCAGTCTTGCAGAGACATGAATTCATAGCATCATCCTATTAAGAATCACATGTTGACAATGCTAAATCCTATTTGGATGACTGGGAAGCAGGATTATACAACTCACTGGAACAAATAACAAAATGTACTTGCTCAGTCGTGCTTATGCAGAGATTAATACCTTCCTCATTTATCTCAATTTTCATGGGCCCAATCAAAGGAACCCCCCCCCCATTCTGATTAAAGAATTTGCATTCTTCAGTCATATGAAAAATAGCAGGCAAGGCAGCTTGTGTGGTGTCTGTGCAACAGTGCCACCAGTCAGGGTACCAGGTTTCTTTCAGGACTGTGCCAATATCTTAGGAGGCCTCAGGAAAAAAGTGACATCCATGCCACTCCTCCCTTCTCTCTGGGCACAGGTGAGGCAGGACAACTGAGCCTTCAGCAAACCTTGCCAAGGGCAAGAAAATAAAATGTTCCAGGTCAAAGAGCCACAGATTTTAAAAGCTTTAGTCTAGCATTTCACTGATATTTTGACTATAAATATGAGTTATAAACATACCACATGGCAGCAAGCCTATTCAAATACATCCTATTCCAGTGCATTATAGTTTTATGGTTTGAGGAGTTAGCAAAAGCTCCTGGGCAGAAGGTCTCATAGCAGCTCTCCCTCCGCTTTCCTGATAGTTTCACGTGCTGGGTTTTGAATGTGCCACAGCCAGGTAAGACTGACTAAGGGGTCCTGCAGCAGATCCTGGCTTGCTGACGTGTCTGCTAAGGGATTTACTTGCCTAAACACTTTCCAACCCTGCTCTCCAGTTTCTCTGTAGGAGAGGACAACCACCTGCCCATTATGCCTTTCTCCAAATGCTTTTTAAAAACAGCAATGACCAAGAACAAAATAGAAAATAGCATGCAAACTTTGCATGATGCTTGGGGTTTCTTTCTTTTTCTTTTAGGAAAGCAAAAATTAGCCTTCCCTCATCTTCTGATCTCATGTCTTAGCTGAAGAGTTTAAGAACTGGCTGAACTGCTTCCCAGGGAATAGAATCATGTAGTGTGGCCAGTGCAGGAGTTATTTAGGCAAATGTATTCAATAGCCTTTCTCTGAAGCTCATTTGCTTATTAATTTATTGTCTTGCCTACTTTGGCAGGCCTTAATTTATCAGTGCTAGAGTACAATTTCACTGGTACTTGTACTAGTATCTATACTTGTCAATGTGACAAAAGCAGAGAAAATAAAAGGGATTTGGTTGTAATCTGGTCCCTGTAAACCACAGGAAGATCAGATGCTCTAGCTCCTGCTCTGTTTTCCTGGCAGGAAAACAGAGCATGAGCTAGAGCATTCTGTTTTTATTGTTGCTTGCCATTTGATAAAACACCTTGTCTTTCCTTTGCTGCTGTGTGGAAGTCCTGTGTACAAAATGAGTGGGCACTAACTTACCTGATATAGTAGAAGCAGCTTAGCTGATAAAATTGTTTGGTCTGAAGGAAACAAAATAAATATGTGTGGTGTTTTTTGGTTTTTGGTTTTGTTTTTTTTTAAATCCAGAGTCTTTTAAGTCTACTTATCTTTATCCTACATAGGAAGAAGGGCTGTTAAACACCTTAGATTGCATTCACAGCTGCCTCCTAAAAGAGAAGGCTATTTTTGGGTCTAAGGCAGAACATTATGGCACAAGTATGGGATTTAAACCAGAAGGCACTTCCCTGAAGTTGTTTATTGGATGTTACAAAACTCAGTGATTATAGTTAGAAATAGAATCCACACCTTGGCTCATGCCTTCATTCTTGACTCAGAGTGGGAGTTCTTGTTTAATTCCTACCAAGAGTTTTAAAACAGTTGGCTGATGTTTAATTCCTGATGACTTTTGAAACAACAAGGACATTTCAAAGGACTGTGGGGAAAAGAGAAAAGCAGAAGTGGTAGATGAACTCCAGGCTAGCCTGAACAAGACTCATTTGAAGTAAGTAATGTAAGCAGCACCAGTCAAAAAGGTTAAACACAGAACCATGCTAACTAGATTAAAAAAAGAGATTTTGATTGTGGTTGCATGAGATAAAGGTGTTTGTTTAAAAGACTTCTGTAAGCTCCCTGGCTTTGTTCTGTATGTTCTGCATGGCATTTTGACTAAGAAATTAGGACAAAATTACAGGTGTTTACAAAATGGTGAATAGGGAGATCTGAAAATGTAATTAGCAGGTGTTTCTAAAGCAGGGATCACTTTTGATATTTTAATATTAAATTGTTTCTTTCATTTATCTGAAAGAAAACAAAATCATTTCTCATAAAACTTGAATAACTACAGTTTGGGAACTCATGAATAATAAAGGGGTGGTTTACTATAACAGTGATGTGCATTGCTCAGATGTAGGGAAGCAGCATACTTTTCAGTGTGGATAATGGAACATCTCCACTGTGAAAAGGCAGGCTCTTACCTAAAGAAGGTAAGAATCTTATCTGGGAATCAGTGTCACTAAAAAAACATCCATACCTTCTTCTGGACAAATAGCTGCCTGTAATATCCCACAGCAACAGTGGAGCCAAAATTAGTGTAATACCATTGTCCATGAAGACTGGAAACCTCAAATATAAGTACAGGAAGTAAAGGAGTCCATTACAGAAGTAAAAGAAGCCTTTACTTCTTCTTCCTCAACAGTTGTTGCTAGAATTATATATCCTACTTTAAAACCTTAGTACTCAAGAAGCGTTTAAAAATTGGGAAGGATACAGAGAAGATCCATAAGTACTATGAACTCTGGAAAACACTCTCCAAACAGACAAATTTAATGAGCTGAATGTATTTAATTGTTCAAAACGATGGTTAAGAAGTCACATTATTCCTGCTTAGGACTACCAATAAACAGAACAGAAATTAAAGAACACAAATGCATCCTAAAGGAGAGTTATATGTTCCTCATTGCAGGGTAAGTTAGCCTTTGGAACACTTTAATGAGAAGTGGGATGTAAATAAACAAGGTTTGGACATATGAACACTTTTCCCACACTTTGAGAAATAGCAGTGAATTCAGAGAAGACTTAGGGAGAAAACAGGCTATATAAACACAGCAGTTTATTCTTGCTGCATTTGTGAAACTCAGAGATATGTGTCAGTCATCACAGATTACCTATCAACTTCTCCAAAACCTCATTTTTTCTCAATTTCTGCTCCTATTTTTAATTGATGTAATATTAGATTTTTGGCTAGTGCAATACACAGGGACACAAAGACAGTTACTCATGAAGTTCACATCTATAGGCCAGGTGCTGTAGTCTGCACTTCTAACAGTTTGTCTGGTTTGCCTTGGGCAACTGTTTATTTTGGCATTTCAGTGCAAAGAAAACCATTTCTTCTGAAAAAAACCCACAAACAAACAAAACAAAACAGTGGTAAGTGAGGCTCAAATACTTAGATTTGATTTCAGAGGCTCTTTTCTATGCTAGCTGTCCTTACAAAAAGCCTATGTTGGTGCATTAAGCTACAGGACATGGGTGTTTTTTAAGCCCCAAGGTTTGGTTCAGCATGATTTGTTTTGAGCAATATTTAAATGCTGCAATGCTATCAGGTGAGTAGATAACAATTTTAAAGGGGAGGAAACATCTCTGAGCACCAGATAAAGCAAGAAAAAATTTCTAAGTGACACTGCCTGTTGTTCTTTGCCATGTTGTTTCCTAAGCACGTGCCAAATTCTGCACCTTTTACTACTGTGAACGCTCATGTTGACATTAACAGGAATTTCCCCAGGAGGAAGGCAAAAAGTAATCAGCTTTCTCCTTTGGCAGCAAAAGGTGAAGTCAGTGCACAGTGGCTGTGACAAGACTCCTGTACTCTACATCCTCCAATAGCTCCCACTACACTCTTCCTCCCTTTTTAAAAGCACCCCTTTCAACAGCACAGACTCTGAAATTGATGGGAAGGATGGTTTGGTGATTAAAACTCTATAGCTGGACTTGGAAAACTACCCCTTAATACTCAGCTCAAGGGTGATCACAGGTATGTTAATTAATCTCTGGTGTCTTAATTTGTTCCTGGTAAATGAGGATGCTAACACTCATCTACTTTTCTCCAGCTGGTGCATCATTTTGGGCAGATACTCCCAGAAGATCACCTTGGAATATGCAGTGGTACTGTGAAGGAACTCAGATCCCAAATGGAGTTGCCTGCACAGTGTAGGATTTGGAGTGTGACAAGAAGAATTTGTGAACTAGACAAGTTGTTTAATCATGGATAACAGCTGAATGACACAGTAGTCATACACTTGATAGTCCTTTCATTGCAGCTCTCTTGTGGGGGTGGTATATGTATTTATTTTTTACAGACTACAAAACTTTTCATTAAAAACCAGCTCACTAGCAATCCATAAACCTGCAACGATAAAAAATTGATGTTTGCCTATATGAAAACATTAATTTTCACTGACTGCCAAATGATTTGTTCAATTGCTCAAGATTAATGACAACTGAGCTTCCTTGTCTGTAAGTATAAAATTATGTTTATATAATGGACCGTATACTCTGTTCACAGAAACTGTGGAGAAAATTCTGGAATTTTCTATGTCTTTGAACCATCAGGAGGAACAGCTTGTTCTTTTTCATAGTTGTTATGGGCTTGAAAATCACAAAGCAACTTCCTTTTCAACTGGCTAAAACCTGAATGGAAATTGTTATTTTGACTAATGTCTGTCTCATGCAGAGAATTATAAAGGGAAAAACACAGATTATAAAAAGACCACTATGTGCCACATATAACCACTTAAATACTCTGCTGGTACATGGAAAAATAAAATTCCTCTTAAAGAAAGCTATTATTCCTTTTTCCAATTACTAAAGCATATGTTTCTGTACACTTTTTTTTTTTGTGTGTGTGTTTGGGTTTCGTATTTATAAAAATGAGTCACAGCATATGAAGCAATTATATGATCAACACTTCCCAAAAGGTGAACAAGAAGCAGTCACATGGCTTTATGTACTTACATAAAATATTACTTATAATGCCTTTTGGGTAAATGTATATCCTGTACTCTTAATAGTCCAGGGAATTGTGTAAAACACACAGTGGTCTAAAAAGCTCATCTTGCCATCATTGGTAGTTGACCTTGACTTGGTAATCAAACTATAGCTCAACAGAGTGGAGAAGGAATGTCTTTGTCTTAAGACCAAGGTTGTGGGCACTTGAAAGGGTGCTTAAAGAGGCAGATTTATCTTGGGTCTTCCTTCAGGAGATTCTTTAGCTTGGTGGAGTGACCTGACCAGTTCTGAGCACACTATCTCCATGCTGCTGTGTGTGTTTTACTGGACTGATACCCAATACTCTCCTAATGGAAGCAGAGCAGATACTGCAAATCTAGGATAAAAAAAAACACATGAGAAAAGCCCTTGGTGGATACAATCTCATTCCTGGAATGGGAGAATAGGAAGAGAATTAGGGTAGGGTGCCTTAGACCACTGCACTTCCCTGCATTGATGGACTTGGTGGAATCAAAGGGTTGAGCTTTAGTAAGAGATTTTCAGAACTGCAGGATTAACAATTTGGGTGGCTCCTTCTCCTGCATGAGTTGTAGGCTACCTTTATGGATCTCCTATTTAGGGCTACTTTGATTAATCTTTCATGAGTGTTTTTCCCTAGTTTTCTGCCAGCTCATCTGGGACAGCATCTTATGTACATCAACCAAGGTTTCTGCTCCCTTACTGAGCTGATCAGCCTCAGGAGATCTGACTCAGACTGAATCTGGGGCAGAACATCATTGTAACATGGAAATGATGGTTAGGAGAGACTTGTAGAGCTGTCTTATGCTTTCTAGGTCCAAAAATGTTATTCAACTGCTTAGCATTAATTGTTAATTATTAATCCCTAATAACTGAGAAATTTAAAGGATGTTCTGGATGCCACAGCTAAGTTTAAGTCTCAGTCTCAGAGCTGTATAAATAAATAGAGCATTAATTTCAAAGCAAATTACCCTGACTTTTCTCCTTTGTTCAGATAGAAACAATGCCTCAGAACTTTCACATTTCCATTGGAACATGAATTCTTCTTTTTGATCCCTGAGACACTCTTCTGAAACCTTGTAACTGATGCCTTCAGCAGCACACCTTATCCTCTTTCCATACTCATTAGATGTTCTTTCTAGGAAGTGTGCCTTCTGCTGAGAGTAAGAAATGTAAACATCCTCCTACACAGACACTTGGAATGGTGAAGGAATTCCTGTTTTCACAGTACTTTCATAAATCATGCTGTTCTCATGACTCTTAAAACACCTCTGTATAATTTTATCTCCACAAGAACACTTGTGATGATGAACTGTATCTCTCATATCCCTGATCTCTGCTGCATCTCCAGCTAATAGACTTATTCTTAAAGGATGGGACAGACACATGTTTTTCCATTCTTTAAGGGAAACTGAAAAATGGCCAGTGATTTTTAGCATAAGAACATTGGAGACACAGTTTTACAGCTACAGCGAAGCCACCTTTATGTTGGAGAGAAGTGACTGCTCAGGAAGCTTTATCTTAACTCTTTCTCCCTAACTTTTGTCATAAGTTTGTGTAATTTCAAGAGCACTTTGAATGCTAATTTAACATTAAAGAGACACAACTATTATTTCACTATTATTTTATCCAGCAATACAAATTGTGGGATTGGTTCAAAGCTTTGCCAGAGGAGGTTCAGACTGGACATAAAGAAACATTTCTTTTTCAAGAGGATGGTCAAACACTGGAACAGACTTCCCAGAGAGGTGGCTGATGCCCCAAACTCATCTTTTTAAGAGGCATTTGTATAATCTCTTATTAACAGGTTTTAACTTTTGGTCAGCCCTGTATTGGTCAGGGAGTTGGACTGGATGATCATTGTAGCTCCCTTCCACCTGAATATTCTATTCTATTCTATTCTATTCTATTCTATTCTATTCTATTCTATTCTATTCTATTCTATTCTATTCTATTCT
>QUSF01000008.1:10848475-10870542 GCA_003676055.1 Chloebia gouldiae | reverse complement strand
CTATTCTATTCTATTCTATTCTATTCTATTCTATTCTATTCTATTCTCAAAAAATGGTGAAAGTTGGCACTTGCTATTCTTTACACACCTTCTTAATGGTCATTAGAAAATTTTTTAATGTGAAAAAAATCAGCTAATTCAATGGCACTCTTACACACTGCAACATTATTAGCTTAATGAAATCTAGAAGTACAGAGAGCCCAATGAAGTAAAAAAATGTGTACGAGTGTCCTTCTAAAGCTTAGAACTGAAAATCCAAAATATTCCTGAACACATTCTGGAGAAAGTCCTATCCACTGCACATCTCTCACTTTGTACAGTTCTGAATCCACAGTGCAACACTACAGATGCCTTGTGAAATGGTGCACTTTATTTATAGGAAATACGAGCAAATTCCTTACAGTGTTTTATCTGCTGTGCATTTATTCTCAAAAATGAAACAAAGTCTTGTACTCTATATTTTCTTCTGGCTTCTCAGAACTAATCTTTGTAGCTTTCTCTTTAGTTTTACAGATTTTCATATGTCTCCATCACTACCAAGTGACCTGATTTTTCTTTTCAGCCTATCACTGAAATGTGTGGTATCCAACACAGATCAACACATTTGGAAAAATCCAACACAGTTCCAGTTTCCCACAGTTCACACATTTGGAAAACAAGGTTATATCTAACTGAGTGTATGGATTGAGAACTGATAAGAAAATATATGGCTTCAGAATGTGTACCTGTCAAAGTTCTAATAAATGTCAAGGTTTTAAAAGCACTTCACATTTAGTAACTAGCAAAAGTAATAGTGGGAGATGGTTGTGGGGGAAAATTCTACATGAAAAGGAAAAAATTGCTGTAATCTTGTACTAAGCAGAAAATTAGTTTTTCCTTCCATTATTCTAGTAGGCTGGCAAAACAGATTTTTTTTTGTTTATGCAAATGATATTTGATTATGCAAATAATAAACAGAAGCCTATTTTTTTAGGCATAAAGTAATGATTTGCATGTCATCCCCAAAAGCAACAACTGTACCTCCATTGTGCTACTGCCCTACTTAACACTTCAGAACACAGAAGTTCTGATGCACATTTTAATTGTGACTTCTAAATTTTGAGTTTTATTCCTTTAGGGTTAAAATTTCTTTTGGTGAGCCAGACATGTCTGCAGCTAACCTGTCAGGAAAAGGACTTAGTTCATATATACTATCTTTTAGTGAAGATAAATATTAAATGACACAGGTGATTTGCATCTTCCCAGTGGGTGACTGACGAAAGTTATATTGGGTCCTCACTTTCACTGACTGGGAGTATCACACTGTGGTTCCTATGACCATCAGGCACCTTGTACTCAGTGTGGGCTTCTAAATTAAAAAAAACTGCACAAACCAATTTGATTCTGCTTAGCTCTGTAAGATGAGTATCTTCCTAAGAAAATATTCTAAGAAACACAGATAATGTTTCCCTCTGATAGTTCCCTTTCTAGGAGCACTTGTTACTGTGGCAAAGCCAGCTGAACAAACTCTATGTCCTCTTGATATCTCAAGGAGGTGAGATTCTACTCCTCATGCACTTCTATGTCAGGATCACCTCTCTGTCAAACTAATGTTCTCAGAAAACTTTCTGTGGCATTTCTTTCTATTATTAGTGCACTGTTCAATCACTATTAAAGGGATGAATATAAAAAATATAATAATCTTAAAATTATTATATAAAAGACAGCCCTGAAAAAAAGGAAACCACTGCTGAGCATGAGGAGTTAAAAAACAAAGTTAAGAAAGTTTTGATTGTAATGTGTTATGATCTTGAACTTGTTCTCTTGCTCTTGTCTAATGAGAATCTCATATGATACATTTTTCTGACTCTTTGTGGGCAAGGGTTACGTTTGCCTTCTTGACTTGTGTGTCTCTTGCATCTCACCATTGCCTCCGAGCTATCTTTGCTTTCGAGTGCGTTATGCCCTGCTCAGAGCAACGGGGCCTCTGCAGGTCTCACATACATGGTTCCCACTATGCATGCACTGTGGAAATACTGGAGCTTCCATTTTCCCAGCTTTTTGAATTTCATTTTAAAACAGATGGTGTCTGTGTAGGAAGTGTGTGTCCTGCCTTGTATGTAATTATCAGAGAAAGATAAGATAGAATAGAGATAAGAAGAATATGCCACACAACCTGGTGAATGAGGGAAACCAAACTCATACCAAAGTGAAGGTGGTGTTTCCAGGGAAATGTATGAACGGGTTCCTTTTCATCAATCTTCCTTCCTATAAAAAAAAGGGAAGAGCAGGAGAGACTCTGCCTTGACATTGGATCCTGCAGGCTTCAGCCAAGAGGTGGCGTTAAGGTGCAGTACAACGTTCTCTTACCAAAGCCCCATTTATTCCCCAAAACCTGTCTTAGCGGTCGTGTGCCCGATGCCCATAGGCACACGGAGCAGCTAGGGGAATGAAAAACGCAGCGTGGAATAGCAAGGAATTCAAAGGGCCAGTGGCCTGAATTTGGACTGCAAAACTACAGCAATTTATGACTCCAACAGCCTTGCTTGCAGTAGGTGTTTCAGCAAGTCCCACGCTCTGCAGGTTAGCTTGTATCTGTGCAAACAGGAATCAAGTGCTGGATACAATTAAGTTAGATACTAGATTAGATACCAGGTACTATTATTTTAACCCTGAGGATGCATATTTTCAGCATATATATGCCTTTTCAGAACACCTTTATCATAAAAGACAAGTGTTTCCAAACCAAACAAATGAAGGCAGACCTATTTTCAAAACAAATCGAAATAAATTACTCACATTTAACACTGGTATGCAAACTCTTTGGTGCAGATGAATCAACAGCACCTGTATTAACAAAAAGTAGGTTCAGTCCAATGAAACATTGACATCACAAATAATCATAGCAAAATGGGTAGAGATGAAACTGATAATCTTAAGGTTTTGAATTCCCTATGGGAATATGGTACCAGACTGCATAATATTAGCATTATTAATAAATAATGCTAATCTACTGGCCACCAAATCCTAATTTTCCCGTACTGATGAACAACATTTTCTTCTGTTATCTTTGTCCTTGATCAGTTCTCAAAATCTGGCATATATTAAATGCTACAAAATTAGTTGAGTTAGACCAAGTGCGGCTGCAACGATACTACTTGAGGATTTGACCCTTTATCTCTATCTGCATAAAAGCATAAGATAAGTACCTCATCAGTGCTGTTACTGGTTCAGTATCTAATCTGGATCTGATTTTTGTGGCTTTCACCCATGTTTCCTTACATATAGAATTTAGAGCCAGTACGGCTACATTTATTAACCTTTATTTTAATTTACAATTTAAGAAAAGCTGTATTAATATTGTATTGGCATCTACTACTACCCAGAAAGTTTATATTTCATGGATGAGTATGCAGCAGCTATCAGAGAGGGGAAGCTGCCAACTGATGCACCAAGATGTGATTCAAGATGTCCTGAGGCTCCAGGTCATCAGTTTCTCACGTCTTCCTAGCAACAGGAGCTATTTCATTGCACAATTACAGTTTTGCACACCACATTTTCTGTTATGTGGTATTTTGGCTTTAATTGTAAAAGATTAAATGGAGTAAGCTTTGAGGAATCAAGTATTCCTCAGCTTTCATTAAGTCCTATGTCCATACAGGAGATGTTAAGGGTGGTAAGGAGCTCTATGTCAGATTGTGTATCCCTGGATATAACTGAGGTGCATGAGGAAATAGTATTCTTGACTGTAGAGGGAAAAGCAATCTCCTAGAAGCTCAATATTCTAGTTGCATTTGAAGGACACTGACTTAATTTCCATCTTTTACTTTTGTGATTACTGCAAAATGTCAAAGCAAATTGTAGTTTGTACAAGTGCACAAACGTTTTAGTCATGCAGGGCTGGCCACTGTCTGGAGTGAGGCCAAACAAGTTGTAGTTTAAAAAGCACATGCATTTCAAGAAGACTGGAGAATATTTGGAAAGATACTGGAGAAGGCCTTTATAACCTGACCAGATTTTTCAGAGGCTCAAAATTCTATAATCTTTTGTAAAGCTGTACAGAGCAGGTGGCAAATCAGCATTTCACAGCATCAGGTATGCACAGAAGAGAACCTTGATATCCTTGCTATATTGCAGTTTTTGATATGTATGCAAAAGTTGGCTCTCCAAGGAATATCTGTGTGATTGATGAAGCACTATAAAAAGTAAAATTAGTGTTTTAAGATTAAAGGTTCCAAATCTGACTTTTAAGAACTGTAAATTCAGATTGTGAAACACCTAAGAATTAGAAATTCTAGCCACTGGAAATTTTGATTAGCACCTACTGTGAGGAGCTCTTTCCAGATTGAATGAATTCTACTGCAGAGGAGCAGGACTGACATTTGAAAAAAGAATTGAAACCTGCTTGGGAACAAAGTACTTGGCTCCTTTTATACTAAGAATATCTTTTGTGTAGTTTCTTCTGAGCTGTAAGAATGTAATTGACAAAAAGTCTGCAAAATACCTCCGTTACTTTCCTTTTATTTTTTGACCTTCACTCCCTCATTTAGACGTCACCAGTTGAGAATAAAATTTTAATTATATATGGCAGTGTTTGCTTCTCTTAATTAGTGCTGATGCTTCTGTATATTTATAAGTAAAGCTCTAGGATGTGAATTCTACAGTTCCTAAAGTTCACTGTTTCTGTGACATTAGCCATGAAAAAGTGAAAGTCACTTGTGTATGAAAGTACACAGCAGCAATCCAGCTTCCACCTCCAAATACTAATGGGATGGTCATGAACTGTAGCATGGGGGAGGTCATGAAAATTTCAAAGAGTGATTCCAACATCACAATGAAAAGATGCACTCTATTTGAGCAAGGCAGTTTAAGAGAAAGCTTTTGGCACTGCAAATTTACAAAAGAATTGGTCTCCTGGAAAAAAAAAAAAACAAACAAAACAACAAAACAGAATAAAACAAAAAAAAAACCCCATCATCAACAACAACAACAAAAAAAAACCACCCACAGCAGAAATCTCATCTATTGTTCAATAGTTCTGTGTTGTTATAAAGCTCACTGCATGTGATCAGTGAATTTTTTTGGTCAGAAAGCCTTTAGAGCCCAAGGGCTGGAAGTCTTGCAGGAACCTAATTACAGCTATGGACATTCAGCTCCACCTGTTTCATCTGCACCTGAAGCACCTGGAAGTTACACAGCTCCAGACAATTGAGAGGACTTTTTTTTTTTTTTCAATTTTGAATTTTCTTTCTAGTCGTTTGTGGCTATTTGCAGTAGGGAGAGCATTTGAAGAGTCCTCAGGAACATGAATATGTGTGGTTAGTGGAACTTCCCTCAGGTTACTTAGGACTGATACTGTAACTTTCTAAACATCAAAAACTGCAACCCCACTGTTACTCTTCAGTGTTTTCTCCCAGTTAAACAAATACCTGCCCTAGTTCTCATTTTACCTTTCCTGTTTGTCCACTGCCATATACAACTAAACAGAAACTATGAGTAAAAAATAATACAGGGGAATTAGATAATTTTCCTCTTCCTAACAGGAATTTTGTCATTTTGTGGAACAGTTTCTCACCATAGACTTTACATCTTTCAACAGTCAGAATTCTCCCAAGACAAGGTTACAGATCCTATTGAGTGTTCTACATATCTCTTAGGGCACATCATTTTATACATCACTTTTAAATCCTCCTACTCCTGCTGAGTTAGTGACAGAGAGAGGGAGGAAAGAAAGGGGAAAGTAAGTCAGCAGCCAGCCAAAAATAGGGACAAGCAACATATCCTTAACTCTGATTTCACCTTTTACCTACATAGATATTGTCATAACTAAAGACTGTACTCACTTTCAGCAGACATCAATTTCTTCAAATGAGCAGCCATGTAGTCTTGAACGATGTACTGATTGGAGAGCTTGCAGGAAGGTCCAGGAGAAAAAGCTGTGAGAGGAAAAAATATAAGTTTATTCAGTAGAACAAGCAAAGTCTCAGGTAGTAATAGTTTGGACAATATTTTAGTATTTGTAATATTTATCCTCTCCTGCTTACAACAACATCAAGTCAGTATTCATTCTTTTATTTCAAAAAGTAAGAATAGCACAGAATTTAACATGAACTTGTGGCAGATTATTCCCAGCTTCCATGTTCTTGAGTACCTGAGAATTATGGCTTGCAATAAGTAATGCATGAGCCTTTGATGTTGTTGAACTCTGGAGAATAAGAGAGGATCTATCTGACAAAATAAAAAGCATTTTCCTTCTGAAAGATTTAATACTAGAGAATATTAAATATCAGTAGAGAGCATTAATACTATTATTAATATCAATAGTGTTATTAGATAATATTACAAGGTACTGAAAAATGCACATTGATATCTCACCTCTTGATGGTACCAGACCTAACTTGAGCACTCTGTAGTTAGGTAAATGGACTGGATACAGACAAGGACAGAAGTCGGGCCAGAAGGGGAACCAGATGATGGAACTGAATTGTGTTACACACAGTCTGACCATGACAACCCTCAGAATCTCTAATTTGCCAGACTTCCTAGATTCAGAAAAATTTAGTTCTGTATCTGATCTAAGTTCGTTAACACAGAAAAAGAAGTTAAGAAGTGGATAAGCATTTACTTGTAATTTTTAACCTGTCAGTATGGCTAAGATTTTCTTCCAATCTGCTTCCAAACAAAAAAAATTATTTCTGTCTCAAAACCCTCTAAATTCCTGACAGGATTTTTAGATGGAAAGTTATGCGCACATAATATTAAAAAATCAACAGAATACTGGAGACCAGAAACTTAATGTGCCTGACTTTCCATCTACAGACCCAGAATGACCCTTACACTGAGATAATCAGCCCATCCAACCCTATCCAGATTTGGTTTTCTGAGCCAACAAAATAAATGATTGTTTCATTGTTCATGTTCCCAATGTACAATTTAAGTTAATAACTTTGTTTCATAGCTTTTATTGTGTTTTGAAAGAATAGGAGACCTCAGGTTGAGAGTCTGGGAATCAATCCTTCTAATCTCAGTTTGGCTGTATCCTTGCTGTGTTGCTTTTTCTTATCTCCTGCCTATCAAAGTGAGCCAGTTACTCACACTGCTTTTCACTGCCAAGGAGCTTGAATAAATTTGATTTATGGTGTCAACTTTTGAACAAGCACCATAAGAAAGAGCAGGACAGGACACCTGATGCTGTATTTGTTGCTTCACTTAGTATTATTCCCTGAGGTATTCATGCAAGTGACTCTAGGTCTACCAGAAGGGCATTGACATGAAGGCTTGATTTCAGCAGCTGGTCCAGGAGCAGCAGCACATCCTAACATGACCAGCTGAAGAAAGGTGTGGCAACAGCTCTCTGGCCACAGAGAGCAACACAAAATTTTCCCAGGCCTTTCTGGGGAAGGCTATGAGAAGATCAGAGAAAAGAATGAAAAACAGTTCTTATCTTCACTTACTGCACCTGTTATTGTGAACATGTGGAATGTGTTATAGAAATTTGTTTACCAAAGGGTAATTTCTTAATTAGCCAGTAATGATAGTGTTTGGATTGGAGGCCCAATGAAGTCCAAGTGTATGGTAACTGTCTATAAAAGCAGTAAGTTTCTTAATAGTGATATATATGATAAAGAGATAGATCAACCTTCTGTAAATTGTGGAGTCAATGCCAATTATTACCAGTTTGAGGACACCTTGCCAGAAAGCTGCTGTTCAGCTCCAGGCCACCCATTCTTATTGTGCATGGGACACACAGGCACAGCCAGAGTGGTTCCACCAGCACACAAGCAGGTGCAGAGACATCAGCAGAAATGCTGACTCCATGTTTGCTATGAAGAATGGAGAACATGGTGCAGCATTCTGGGAAAACTGCATTTACCTCTTGTTTCAATTAAATTGAGCATGATAGTACAGATTCCAAAATGGAATCTGATGCCTGAAGCAGACAAATACAAAACTTTGTCATCATGGGTCTTTACACGTACATTTTTATTTATGGAAACCACTCATGGGTGTCAATGCCATAATAAAGAAATAAGATCATTAAAATCACTACTATCCTGTTTTAAAGCTAGAGACCTGTAGTTGTTTACTCCAAAACTTCTAAAAATAATTGTTTTAAATTAATTTTGTCAGCTGTGCTGTAACCTCCTGCTGGCAAAAACAACTGGAACAAGCTCTTCAGTAACATCCAGCACTGTTCCTAGCTGGTTTAAAATGGGGTGGTTTTCCTGAGTTCAAGGAATGGTAAAGCCCTAAATCACAGCAGCTAGAAGCTCTTGTAACTAAGGGAAAAAAAAAAGTATTTTGGTAAATGCACCAAAACTTTCCCTGATTGGCAGTGACAAACTGATTTCAATATATTCAGTGAAAAAGCATGGCAGAAGAATGAAGTGATAATCTAAAAAATATCCAAAGATTAAAAAGGGAGGGAAAATCCATTTATAAAAAGACATTCTTCTCAAAATGAATAACTGCCCCAAATTTGAAATGCTAAAGATATACAAGGCACTAGTATTTTAATCTAATTTTTGTCTTTTATAAAATCTAACTCTATGCTGTGTCCAGAAAATTACTGACATTGTGCAATAAGCAACATTGTGGTTATTCCTATGTAAGGAAAGGGGGAAAAAAAAGCAAATTCCTTTCTTCACCAGAGACTTTCTGTTGAACTTTGGCAAGTTATTCTGTGTTTCTGTGTCTCAATCCCTCTGAAGAGAGGACATGAAAAAGCACATCCCTTTCTTAAAGAAAAGGCTTTAAGGGTAAAAACAATGAGATGGGGAGACTTAGAGGGTGTTCAACTAAGTATTTCCCACCGTTACAGAGGGCCATCCTATTCGAGCTCACTGGAAAGTTTACACTTTCAAACAATTTTTTCTTAGGCTTTCTTTGAGCAACTTCAAATTGAAGGAAATGAGAAATTGAAATCTCCTGGGAATTTTAAGTAGCCCTGTTAAGAGGCTCTGTTGATGGTGCAAACAAAAGTCAAATTGAAACAGCCCTTTTGTGTGCTGTAAAGACAGGCAATGTTCTTAAGCCCATTTTTGAACAGAATCCAAGTTCTGTATTTTCTGCTGCCTTACACAGATCTTATTTGCTGCAACATTCAGCAAATGCTTGATCCAAGTTTTCAGTATTTCAGAGTTTCAGCATTTTCTATATATGAGCACAGATCTATCTACAGAAAGTTGCCTGCTTTTGGAAATCTTTCCAAACTCAGAGGACTACTGTACTTCCAATACATTTATATTTTGTTTGTACATAAGAGGAAAGATCTCCAGGAAACCAGGACCCAAGAATGAATAATAAAGAATAGTGACAAGCCTCTCAACAGTGACTCTTTTTTATTTCCAAGTTTATAATGACTTTCCTAGCGATTTATTATAGTCCTGAATTTGTACTTGTGTGATGACTAATTTACCTAGTTTCCACTGATTCCATTGCAAAAGATTACCTCTGCAGATCATGTCTGGAGAATATATCATGTCTAGAGGTATAATGTCATACCATAAATCCAGTCGTAGCAGTATTAAAGTTTGACTGATACACAGTGACAGGGATAAAACATGTCTTTTCCATGTAGCTGAAAACAAAAAACAGGAGGTGACTGAAAAACACAGGAGGTGACTTTGCTTCTCACCCAACTGCTGATTCAAAGCCACTGCTTTTGCTTTTTACTGGGGTAAAACTCTGTTCTCTGTAACATGTCAATTATTTTACTCTTTAAAGACTAATATTACTGCAAACCTGCTATACTGAAAAGAGTTAATACCACTGCTAACTGTTAATTCCTACAAGTAGGAATATGGACTTGGAGATGGTACAGTGGAAGAGCATTTCTGAGAAGGGAAGTTTAAGGCAGAACAGCTTTCCAGCAGTTCTTCCACAGGTGCTTGGCAAACATCCTGAACAGGAATGCTGTTTGTCTAAATTAAGACAGTGAGATATAGAGCAGATACTAGAAGTACTTCTCTACTTTACTTTATTTCAATAATAATATATGTATTTTTAATAGTGCAATAATATTTAAGATGTTACTTGAAAATTGGAGCACTTAGTCACTTCTCAAGTAATAATGTGAATACTTACGGCTACTTTTGAGACTCATGTGTCCTCTGAAAGGTCCCATCAAGGAGTATGTAGGCACCATGGTTATCTGGGACTCTTGGCAAGGAAGGAAAATGTATTGATTTTGTATTAATGAAAACATTAAGAATTATTATTATCTTTCTGCAGATCCTTATGGGGATTACTGAAGAATCATCTCCTGGCCAGAATGCCACATTGCAACTGATACAGGTATGGAAAGGCTAGAACTTTGGAATTTACTTTCCCTGCCAGATTTCTTCTGTTTGGTTTAATCCTTCTCAGTTAATAGGAACCTTTAAACCAGATCCTTTGAGAGAAAATTCTGTTACAACAGCATTGGCAGGGCAATTTTCTACAGGCCACAAAAATGAGCCATGGCATTGTGCAAAGGTTGCATATTTTGCAATCTGAAAGATCATCTCTGCTAAATACCTTCAAGGCAGAAGAAGGAGTAGTTCAGTCTGTTACTGTGCTGCATGTGGGGAAAAAAAAGCATAGCATTGAAGATTTTCTACAGATACTCCACAAAATAATATAGGCTCACATCACAGAAGCCAGACCTAGAAAAACCAGACCCAACATAGCAAGGAAAGCAAACAAGTTCCTGCTCATTTTGAATTAAGGGCAGGTTGCAGGAAGACAAATTTTACATACACAGAACTCCACCCATTTTATGAAGAAATGTTGCACTGCTGACAGATGTATTTATGTCAGAAATGCAACTGGGTAAATTTTACAGCTAGCAGGTAAAATTTAAAGCTGAAAGGGCTAAGTCCCAATTTCCAAAGCCACATAAGTTCACAGGAGTCAAACTGACACAGACTCATAGGAAATCCAAAAGATTTCAGTCCCTACCTGTCCAGTGGTATGGTTTTCAACCCAATCATGTTTCTAATTCCCACTAAAATCAAGGAAAAGCTGGTACCTTAATTTGCAAGTCTGATCATGGAGACTAAATTTCAGTCCTCATTTTTAACTTACTTTCATCTTAGTGAAACTATTTGTCTATATGCAAAAGATCCAGCAATAATTTTAACTCTAATTTAAATAGACTGTCTTCAGTTTAAAGATGATTTTGATTCATCTTGAACCTACTCCTTGTTAATGTGAAGCAAGCCAGTAGCACTGCAATGTGCATACATAATCCTCTCCACCAGATAAATCTTATAACTTTAAACCCACACATAAAATTCCATGCTTCTTAAGCAGATAAGTCAACCGGCATACAGGAACCTGGTGTTCAGTAGCTTTATACTCCAAAGGGCTGTCTGGCAGCAGAAGTTGCTTAATTGTGAACTTGGATTTTCCTGATTTGATTTGACAGTTGTAAAGGAAATATCTCCTTAGAGATGATCCTAAATGTCAAAGGACACACCAAGTGTCATCAGAGCTAGAAAAATCAATAGAATTCTTTCTTTGGTTTCAAGGCAATGTCATAATTTGGGGGAGGAACCAGGGGTATCTGTCCCTCTAAACAATGAAACCTTTTATTTTGTCCTCATATACATATTTCAGAATAACTTTTGGGTTCAAAGGCATTGCTGCAAGTTCACTAACCATGTGTTTACACCTTTAAGCAAAATCTAAGGGCAGAGACTTTAATCGGGTTTTAGACCTTTATTTGATGACACCTGAAAAAGAGGCAGTTTCTTTCAGAGAGTGCATTTTCAACTGGTTCTGAAACTCAGGCCTCACACTGGGAATTTAGTTTTTAACAAAATCACCTGTCTGGAATGGCCTTCTTAAAGATAAAAGGATGCAGGTAACAGAGAGCATTAGGTAATGTTCCAAGAAAGCAAAGGCTGGAAAGATTAGAGCAGTGCTTTTTTATTTTTTCCTATCAGATTCTCTGCCACCTTAGACATAAAATAAAAATACTATTAAATAAATGGGAGCAGAGTAAACTTTATTACTTTTCCTCTGTGCTCATATTTCTAATTGTCACGGATCCCTAAGTTAATAAAATCATCAAAAGGTCAGCTTTTTTTTTTTATTTTTTGTCTTTTGAAAACATCCTTCTGTAGTCACAACAGGATATGGGCAAAGGAAGTTACTGCTCTCAAATCCAAGGTAACACATCAAAATATTTGGGGTTTTAAAAATGCTATTTATTTAGTTATATTCCTTAAGTATTTTTAGTAATGTTTTGGAAAATAGTGGGACTTAATCATAGCTTCATATATACTGGCTAAAGATTTAGAAACAAATTAGATGTTTAGCTACATCTCATATGTTACTACTAATAATTTTGATTCTTTATTTTCAAATATAAATTATCTCTGGCATAATCTTTGCTTCTTCTAGCTTTCTTTTTAATGTCAAACATCTTTGAAAAGCATGAAAGATAGAAGGCTATGATATTGAACAGAGGTGTTTTCCATGTGCAACTTTAGGACAAAGTAATTCTTTATCTTCTTGCATCCAATCCTACCACTTCAGCTCAACAATTACTCTAGGATTATTTGAAGCAGAAAAACAACAATAGAAAACTGCTCTGATCGAGAACAGAAGAAGCATATATCAAAAATTGTAACTCTTTGACAAAAGTATATTTTATTTAACAAGAGCATGCTACATGTAACCCATGATTCAGGCACTAAACAGTTGTTGTGAGGGAACAAAGTGACAGCAATGGCAGACCTTTAATTAACCAGTTCCTTACAGTAGCATTTTCAGCGGTTGACTCATACCAGAATGTTACTGCTGTTGTTTGAACTCTGGTGACTTCCTGAAGTCTCAATCAGATCCCTGTCCCAGGCTCTGTACAAACAATCAGGCACTCATTAACAAACCCAAGAAGTTTATAACTGAAGTTTGCAAACAAGATAAATAGCAGTTAGGAGGAAGAAAATATACTGTCTTTGTTGTGGAGACTGAAAAAGCTGGCTTTGCTCTTTGTAATGAGATGAAAAGATTTAATGGCAAAGAAATGCCACTTGATTTTCTGAGTATCAGACCTGTGAATAAACCTCAGGACATCTACTTTTAACTTTGTTGAAATATGCAGAATTTTCATTCTAATGAGAAGAAACACTGCATAGATTTTGTATCTGCAGCCATGTTTGACTCGGGGAACCCCACAATCTCCAAGGAATGATGTGTTTCCCAATAGAAAACCATGAATAAAGGAAATTGTTTTGGCAAGAAATATTTTGAAAACTGATCAAATAATAATTTAGGTTCTGAAGATTCATTGGGTTGATCAACACCACACATGGAGGCAGGTGTAGGCAAGGTGATGACACTGGGAGCATCCTCCAGTTAACTGCAAGATCAGGCCTTGAATGATGAACACCCTTTTCCAGAGCAAACTGTCTGATGGTGTAACAAGGAAACTGTCTGGTAGAGTTTCTGAATGTGAAAGGTTCAGTCTCTCAACAACAGTTATTTGTCAATGTACCTTACAAGCCAAAGTCCTATGGTCTTTATAGACAGACTTTGTAAAACCATGCTTTAGCACTGTCTTTAAAATAGCTCAGCACCTACTCAGATGCTGTTATTTCTGCCTTTTCTTAGAATGAAAACAAGTAGTCTAAAGCATTTGAAAAGATGGTGTTAATTTTTGTGACGTTTTTAATTTGAACCATAAAAGACTGAGAGAGAGCAAAGCTTCTGCCTCACCTCTGCTTAAAATCAGGTACAGCAACACAAAATGTGTTTTGGGATTTCAGAATGGAGGAATTTTTTAATCCGTCAAGATTTATGACCACTTCTGTTAAATCTGTGTAAGACACAGTAGGGAATCTATACTGCCCACTCAATAGTTACTAACCCAACTATAAACTAAGCCCTGATCTTTGCACTGAGTAGGTGAGGGAACAAGATCCAGATATAGCAGGAGCTCATTTCTACTTAATGATTTGTTTTGTTGTCAACACACTCTCTTCAATTTCTTTGTGTTTTCTGCATTTCTGTAACACCTTAATCTTCTCTCTACAGAAACACTGCTGTAGCAACTTTTATTTGTGCCAAACTGCTTTAATTTTACTGGATTATAATAAATGAGTGCAATTGGTTAGCATTATATTTTGGTATTTTACATCCATGCACAGTTCTTCCAAGAGGAGACACAGACTATAAATTGCATGTGAGAAAAATCAGATCTTTTTTATAGCAGACAGATAGATGCTAAAATGCTTTACCTATTGGTTTGTATACTATAGCAATTGTACTCATTGAATATAAACCACAGCACACCTAAAAAGCTGATAGCAAAAGTGCTGAATGGAAGTCAGAAGAAAAAGAGATGCTTTTCCCCCACATTTTAAATAATTACAATGCACAGATAAGAAATTACCTTTCTATTGGTAGTCACAGACAACATAAGACCAACTCTTTCTGAATATCTTAAATTATCTACAATGTAATAGATTCAAACATACAGCTAAGCATTTGCTACTGTGAGAGGATCATTCTCCAAAAACAAGGGATTTGATTCTGAAGCTTTGTACTTGTCTCCAGTGAGCTGCTAAGCAGCATCAGCTCCCAGATTTGATGGCTCTGTGTGTTGAAAAATTTGGCTCTCAGTACAAAATTAATGATAAGTGCAGCTTTAAAGAAGGTTCCAAACATCAGTCTAGTCTCCTGTACTTCTATTCTCTATTGACAAAAATCCTTTTTCACATAGTCATATTTTAGAATTCATCTCCACATACTAAAGTAGGCTAGAAATTTGGGCATATGTGAGACTATTTCCACTGATGAGAATGTGGAAAGTTTAGAATAATTCTGAAACAGAAAGAGATTTGATATAGCTATTAAGCAATGGCATCCATACTTGAAATGGAGATTTTCTATTGATAGAGCAAGTTAAGATAAAAAGGAGTGGAACTTTATCCACAGAAATGCAGAGCTACAATGTCTAAGATATGCATTTGGCATTCAGACCTGACTAACAGATATGCATTATTTTTCAGCATCCTAAAATCCACATTAATTTCCTAGGGGACTGGAATCACTCTGGGTCCATGTCTCAATACCTGCAGAAGCCTGGATCCCTTGTCAGCCATCAGCTATGGAAGCAACATTTAGAAACTTAATCCAGAACATTAAAACAAACCCAGCTTGACTAATCTTTGTGCAGGACTTTAAAGCTGATCCAAAGATTTCCAGAAGAATAGGATTTTTTTTTTGTGGCATTGTTTATTGGTTTGTCAAAACAGAAATATTTTGCAGAGAAAGAACAGTGTTTCTCAAAATTCATAACTAAGGTCGGCAAGGAATCCTGCCAGCTGCAGGAGAGCAGAGGCTCCCAGGATTCAGTCACACCATATGGTCTCCCCTCTGTTGGGTCTGCAGCCAGTCCAACATTTCCTGTTTCCAGGCCCACCGACTTTGTGGAAGTAGCAGGACCATCCTCTCTTGTGAACCCCAAAACTACATTTGACCTTCCTGTTGAGCAGCATGAAACCTAAGATCTTTGAGAACTCAGTTTATGCCCAGTCTCTGAGTTTTGAAGCCCTGAGAGACCCTCCCCTGCTCTTCTCAGGAGTCTGATACAACTTGCTAAAAAATATGAAAATTTGAAAGCTCTGGAACCTGGGAATCGAGACAGATCCTCCAGATTCAACCTATTAAAAAAGAAAAAAGAATGTAAAGGCACAAGCAGAGGGGTTCTAATATTTATTCTATTAAGGCACCACTTCTTTTTCTTAGTTTTGGAACAGTTCTGTCACTCAACTTCCTCTATTAAAGCTTATCATACGTGTATGGGATGAACACGATATTTGTATTTTGTGGTATTTATTTATCTGATAGCATAAGCCACATGATTAAGTGTTAAGAGCTGGAGGTAAATTAAGCAACTGTTACAGTTACATAAGTGATACCTTAGCAAGCCCCTGTGAAGATGTGGATGAACCCAAATCCCGGCCATCCTCCCACTGATCATGGGATCCAATTTTAGCAGTGTGCCTGTCAGCTGCAAGGCCCCTCAACAGAGCAAAGACACTCCTTTTCAAGTGCCTTTGCTGTCACTGGGTGGTATCCACCTAGCTACAGAGAAAACACGGAGAAGCAATGAGAGACAGATGAAAGAAAGAAAGATCAAGGCAGTCCTTCATCAAATTTCTTTGATGTATAAGGGAGGTGCTACAGTTTGGGTGTCTATACAGGCAGAAAAATAAGAAAAGGAGAAAAATAATAAGCAAACCATAAAAGCGTGTGGAAAAATTATTACTCTGCTCTTTATTTTTTATCTCTTGTCATTAGCAAAACAGAACATGGCATAACTAGTGATGCATATTAGGAGAATGTCTTCCTTTTATGTCTTGCTCAGACATTTTCACCCCTACATGTCATTTCTGCATACAGATCAATTATTTCTTTTCATCCAGGGCAGATACATAATTTTCTAGTAATGCTTTCAAGATTCTGAAAAAAATAGAATGAGCACCTTAATTGTATCAGTCCTTTTATCTCAATTAAACATCTGTGGGCTGCTCAAGTACTGATTAGCCTATGCTCTTGCCCTGCAGGATAAAGAATGACTCCTGTTGGGCTTCTCATGGGCCAGAGCTCATCTGCAAATTGTTATCATTTACACAGCATCCAAATGAAGGAACTTGACAGCAAGGAGCCTATTCATTAATATATAAACTGTAGTTGATGAAGCACAAATTACATGATTACCCGAGAAAGTAACTGAGCTACCTCTCAAGTACACAGCCATGCTGTGGAAGCTCATGGATTTTAGTGCAACACAGTCAAGTACTTATTTTAATAAAGGCAGGAACACTTTTTTGGGTTTCTAAAATAAGCACACTGTAAGTGTAACACGTCACATTTATCAACAAGAAAAATGGCCCCTTCCTGGGCAGGTAAAATCAAGATATAAATAAATTTGTGCTGTCTCTGTTGATGGATATGAACTTGCAGCTGGCACTTCGCTTCAGTTATTTTAGAAAATTCATCACATCTACCCCCATCTCCCCTGTTTCCTCCAAAAATCTGTTTTTCTTCTTAGGAGAGAGAACATTGACTTTAGAACATTGACTGCAATACAGTTCCTCCCTTCTGTCAATGCCCAAGACTCACCTTGGACACAGTCTAGACCTTGGAGTGTCCCTTTCTCTACTGCCTGGGAGGTTTGTGGCAGCACCCAGCCATGGATGTGCAGCTTACTCCATCAGCATGCACTGCTCTCCCCCAGAGCAAGCAAATGTTTTCTCTCTGCTCCCTGTGAAGAAGCTCGAGTGCTGTGGCAATGGAAATTTCCTGGAGCTTCAAATTGCTATGAAGGGTTCTGCTCCAGTGACTGTGCAGCAATGTACTACCTGTCAGATTTTAGGAATATGTTTATAATTAGTGCCTAACTTAGAGAATCAAAGACTGTGATGTGTACCTTTTCCCTTTCCAGTCTGTTTTGTCTAGTGAAACCAGAGGTTTAAAGTTTCTCAGTGCAATAGTTGTCCTGCACTCTGTGCAGACCTGCCTTAAAAACGAATCTTGATCTGCCACATTTAAGCACTACCCCAGCACAGCCAGCAAGTCATGAGAAACAATTTAAGTACAAATAAGCACTGAAACATGAGATGGGTGCTGTTGGAAAACCCTGAGGTTTATGTGTCCACCACACTGGTCAGCCAAAGATTGAAGGCCATTTCTCCCCAAAAGGCTGAGAAAGGAAAAGTAAAGTATTGTGTTGTCCTGTTCTTAGACTTTCCCAGACATCTACTTATGGCCAGTGCTGGAGACGTAGCTGACCAAATGAATTTCTGGTCAGATGCAGAGCCATGCTGATAAAGTGTTTTGCCACTTTACAGCCTTCCTGTAAAAAACTATATTATATACAATGTAAGTTATAAATGAGAAAAAACTATTCAGACTCAGTTTCTTCTGTCATTATAGCTTGGCTGATAGCTCATCTCCATTGTTTTAAGCAATATAAAGCCACAGGCTGCATCAGGGCCACTGACCTACAAACAGAACAAACCCTGAGTCTACTAGTCTTGTATGTTTTATTTACTATTTTATCTCCTCCTGCCTATAAAGGCTGAAACTGGAAATAATGCCTAGTAAGAAAAAAAACCTACCACAGATCAGAGCAAATTAGCAGTTAATTAACAGGTCTTCACACAAATTATTCCTTTAATTTTATCATAGTGCTGACATGCCAAGGTATGGCAGGACATGTGTGAAATACATTAATTTAGAACTAAGAATGTACCTTAAAAAAGAACTTAAATCAAAAGATTAGAAGGGAGAACAGAAAGAAGTATTTAACTAGAGCAGCTGGTAATTGCTGTCTCTTCTCCCTTGAGTTTTAGATTTTTTTTTCCATTACTTGACTGGATTTCCTCTGCTCATGCACATGCTTTGACTTTTTCTACATGACATGACATTGGAATGTTACTGCCTGACAAAGCAAGAAATTTTGAAGCCAACTTCTGTTCCATACCATGACAAATTGCTGAATTTTCCCTCATTTTGTCAGGTATAAAGAATTGTAAGATAAAACCAGTGTTCAGAACAATTACTGAAACTACAATATTGCATGAATGAAATATATGAATAAGTCTATAATTTATTTTGTTAAGATTTCAACAATAATTTCATGCCTTTAAATTGTCATACTGTTTAGTATTATAGTATTATTTCTATTTTCCATTTTTCAACCTCCAGAACTGTAAACCACCACTGATGTGCCATGTGGTAGGTCAAAGGTGACCATCTTGAACATAAGATCTTCACAAGGAACTGCAGTTCCCATTTGAAACCTGCTGGCTCACAGCAGTAAGCTACAAGTTTCCACAGTTCACAGAGGTAATACAGCCTCTTCCTGCAGCAGCTGCACCAGATAGAAATAACAGACTGATTGCTGAAGAGGAGAAAGAAAGAACTGGGAACTTCTTCTTTTCTTTATGTCATGTCAGGGGCCTGCTGTGCACTTGGCAGGGTGGTCAGGAAGCTCAGTCCAGCACCTTTGGCACTGTTGAGGCATAGGCAGTGTCAGGTGTCACAAAACAAAGTCACCATCAGCCACAAGTGTGGCCACAGCAATGACATGGGAGGGTGAAGCACTGGAAATCCCAGCAAGCTGGAAATTTCTTCAGAATATGCAAAAAGCTCCTGGTGGCCAAAAGCCAATAAAACAGCTCTGCTCCATCTAGTCATAAAGCCCCTAGCACAAGGACAGCAGGAACAGTGATGCTTCTATTCCTAAATGTCAAGGAGAAAACCCCATATGAGGCTGTATGAAGCACAATTCTGGGGATAACTACAGAGCTCACTGAGGTATGAGCACTGTCTGTTCAAGAAGCTGAGCTTTCTGTGACATATGTCAATAAAATAATGTTCCTTTGTATCAGAACTGCAGTCCATCCAGTTCAGTATCCTATCACCAGGATACTGCCTTTGAAGTACCCAAAAAAAACCCTTCAGCAAGTGAATGCATAACCCAATCTGTTGTTGTCCTCATATTATGTCTTCTAACACCCAGAAGTTACCTGCTGAATAAAGGAAGAGATTAATTATTCTTCCCAGTAAGTCTATTAGAATTTGCTATGGAGTACTTGATACATCAGTATGTGTTATCTTTAAACACAATTAAAAGGATGAGAAACAAGATCTCAGTATTTATGTATACATATTTGTACTAGCAAACACTTCAACAGCTGCTTTGAAAGAGTTTCAATTCCTCTGAAGTGGCAAGTAGTATTAACTCAGCATTTTAAAATTTCCCAAATACTCCTGTGAACTGTATACTGTGACACTTCAACTAATGAGGCCAAATTAACAACTTTAAAGTTTTAAATTAAAGAACTAAAGACAGCCACTGATGTCTAAATGTGCTGAGATAAAATTAAACCTGTGATTTACAAGCAAATTATCTAAAGATGCACTGTCACAAAGTTAATGTAGATTGGAGGACAGGGGAAAATATGTTATCAGATATTAACGAAAGCTCAGCAAAGGCTGAGACCAGCAAAATTTTGGGAGAATTATAGATGGTAAAGTTATCATCATGTTTATGAGCTCTTGGCTTAATCAGCTATTGCAGGACGAAAAGGATGGTATTTTTATGTGGCGCTCCTGAACAAAAAACATAGAAGTTTTCAGTAGGAATTCACTTCCCATGGAGGATGGGACCAAACAATTGTAAATAATTAAGAGAGTTAAGACTTTCTCATTATCCTAATGGATCAGGCTGCCAGCACTAGTCAGATCTTAAAGTCTCTATTTACCTAACTGTACCTGTATATTCCTTGGAATGTCTTAAAAAAAGATCTTCAGACTCTGCATTTTTGGGCAACTAGAGATGTCCATGTACGAATGAGCTTATTTCTATAACTTCATAATAATTTTATTTATTTAGATTGGAACTTCTTTAGATTGTTGCAATTTCTTAATATTTTCATTCTATGCTAGTCTAGAAGTATGAGGACACCTTTTTGCATATTTTTATTTCTTTGTAATTAATTAAAAAAATAGTAGAGAGAAAAAACACCCCATAAAACCTGTTTCCCATTTTTATCCTTTACAACAGGCCCACTAAAGCACTTAAAAATATATGTAACGATTGTAAATGAGCAAGTGCATTTTACTTGTGATTTTTAATCACAATTGTAAATTTGGTTCCTACTGCAACTCCCATTAAAGTCCACAAGGATGTTGACATTGGCCTCAATAAAGACACAATTTGATCCTCTAGAAGCTCACTAGTGTTTCCAAGCAGAAGGTATGAAGAAATACGGGCAGGTATGTGCATGTTTGTGAAAGTAACAGAGAGGTGACATATCTTGTATTCAAAAACTGTGTACTCAAGTAGTTTCTTCAAATAATGTGAGGGCTTGGCTGTAGGGGTGTTGTTGACTGCTAAAGACTTAACAAAATGAACTCTTCAAACTGTGTGGCTGTACTGGACCTTTGCAACTGAATTTATTTTCTGAAAAAAGGCACTTCTATCAGTAAATGGGAAAAAAAATGTATCTGATTACAATGAATCCCTATGAAGAAGGTCTGAGTATCTTCAGATGCATGACCATTTGCAAGGTGGTATTGACTAACTACTACAGCAAAACACTGGCTGGCTTCCTCATGGAGACTCAGCTCTTCTCAGTAAATGACCTACAGTGGTGTGGGAAAATTCTTCTGATTCTTATGTGCTCTCTTACCTTTTCAAATGGCGCAAGGCACAGGTTAGATCAGAAAGCAAGCAGAGCATTCAGTAGGAGAGAACGACGTTTAAAACTACAGCACTATAAGCCAACAGGCTTTACCGACATGGGATTTTTATTTCTTTTTATTTTTATTTTCACTGTGCAAGCAAGAGCATTCCTGTTACAGGGTGAAATTAGTTAACAGAGCAAGATCATACAGCATAGTAGGGGAGCCCTGCTGTTCCTTGCAGAAAGAACGTCAGAAGTGAAAGGAGGAGGTATTAAGTGCAATTCCCTGCTGCTCGCTCTCTTAAGGCACCGGCAGCTCTCCACTGGAGGCCTGCTAGCTGCAATCAAAGTTTGCCCTAAGAGACCTTCACCACAAAGCCATAAGCACCAGCAACACACCAGACTAGAAAGCCCTTACGAAATTTTAGCACAATCTTGGAAGCCTCGCATGAAGGAGAATCCTCAGTTCTGCTTTTTCCAAGCAAGGCTCTACAGGATTTCACAGGATCACACGGCACTGGAGGTGGCAGGGGACCTCTGGAGGTTATTTGGTCCAGCTCCCTGCTCAAGCAGGGCCACTCAGAGCTGGATGCCCAGAGCCGTGTCCGGGTGGATTTTGAATATCTCTTAGGAGGACAGACAGCTCCCCGGGCAATCCGTCAGCCTCACGGGGGGCAGGGATTCCCGGTGTGCATTCAGGGAGTGCCCGCTGTGTCCCCGTGGTGCCCATCGCACCTGGTGTCACTGGGCTGCCCTTGGAAAGGCCCTGCTCCTGGCTCCGCGGCCCCGAGCGGGGCGAGAGAGGCAGGGGAGAAGGGAAGGAGGGAGGGAAGGAGGGAGGGAAGGAGCGAGGGAGTTTACCGAGGTGCCGCGGTGCCGGCCCCGCGCAGCAGC
>QUSF01000008.1:10804925-10848465 GCA_003676055.1 Chloebia gouldiae | reverse complement strand
TCCATCCATCCATCCATCCATCCATCCATCCATCCATCCATCCATCCCGAGGGCGCTTTCCTCCCGCAGCAGCAGCGGCGGCAGCGTTGGCGGGGGCTCTCCGGAGCCGCTCCAGGCGCTGCTATTTTTAGCTCAGCCGCGCTATTTTTAGAGGCGAGCGCGGGTCCGGCTCGGCAGCCGAGGCGGGCGAAGCGTGCGCGGCCCGGAGCGGCCCCGCAGCGCTCGCACACGGGCGGCCCGGAGAGACGCGCGGGCGGCTCCGCTTGGCACATTGAACATGCAGGGCTCCAGCACGGGTTCAGCCTCTGGGGAGGCCCAGAGGGGCACCTGCGCCAAAGTCTGAGGTGTGAGCGCAGCCAAAGTGACCAGAAGGGCAATACTGGTGGTCAGCAGGACCTGTAAGGGCTGTGTGCCTTTCTGAACTGGGCATCCCTTTGAAGGTGGCACAAAAAAAAACTAGGCTTGAGAGTAGGAATGCTCCCCACACCTCATGTTCAGAGTGATGTTAATGATGTAAAGAGCTATTGATTGAGATGAACACTTGAAGCATCAAAATGCTTCGTTATCAATATTCAGTCTTTGGAGCTATCTTAGAAACAGGCATTATTGTGGGAGTTCATTAGCTGTTTTGAGAGTGTGCACTCACCCTGAAGGGTATGCCCTCTCTTTCCTTGGTACGTTAAATTCACATTAAACTTAAAGGGAGCCACGTGTGTGTAATGAACCAGTGTATAGCCCAGGGCACGCACTCTTTATCACTGGTCTCCATTATCGGCATTAAGTGACCAGAGGATAAATTAGACCTCGTGTGAGCACTGCCCTGATATTTCCTGCAGTTTTTAAAAACTGTGTTTACTCAGAACTCTGCATCCACTCCCTCTCAGATCATGCAGCTCCTCAAGAAGCTGTTGAGATGTGTGGCAGTACGGAGCTGGAACTGAAGAAACCTCAGTGGAAGAATACAGGTCATATGATCAGGCAAAAACTTTATACCAAAGGAAAGCATAGGCTCATTTAAATTTGAAGAAAATTCTTCACGGGGTTGTTAGCAAGGATAAAATCAAGCATTTTCAGAGCCCAGATAGTGTTTTATCACTTCAAGTGAAGGAGTATTTTAATTAACAGGCAGTTATAGTACACTCATTTATTATGCCTGAGCCACAGCAGAGGAGCAGCTTTGTTTCAGCCAGTGGGTTTCATCCACTGTAGAATAAGAGATGAGGAAGGGCAGTCTGTGTAGAACATACTGATCATTGATGCTCCTTGTGTATACCTAAAGAAGTTTAAACATCAATACTATGCTCCAGAAAAGAGTGTAAGTTTTAGTACATAAGTTGTTGCAGTGCCTTGACATTTTTTATATAGAAAGTGACCTGCTGTTCCAGAGTCATCCTAGAAGCCCCCTCTCTGAAATCCATCTTCAGCCCAAGTGATATATAGGGCAAGAATGGATCTAGAATGAAGCAGTAATTGTAGAGCAGTAATTCAACAGTAATTGTACAGTAAACTTCCAGCTTCAAAGAATTCGTCAATGTTTTCAGTCACCTCAAAAAATATGCCCAGGTGGCAAGTGGAAGACAGACTCTCTACCTAGAAGTCTCCAGATTAATTAAATAAGGCAACTAAACATTTTTGTATGCTAACGTCTTGTCTTCTAGCAGATCAGTACAAGTTACAAACGTTCTGAAGAGCAATCTATGTTTTAAATTTCACTTAGGCAGTTAATTAGCATAGAAATAACTGAGTAGTCCTTTAATTATCCCATAGTTCTGTTGAAGATAGGCAAGAGCTATAGCTCATACTCTCTCAGTTATGTTGGTGTAGCAAGAATAACAAGTAGCTAGAAAAAAAGCATTTTTGTTATTGAAGTCAGGACACGCATGTCTGAATTCACACAGGGAACAGATGCCATAAGTAAGAAGATACCATTTATCCACACTCGCTGTTTGAGGTTGAACCAAGAGAAAGTTGCGTAGATCACATGCCTGCAATGAAGAAAAGTTTCTCTTAATGTGCTGTTTCTTTTACAACCAAGACAAGGCTTAAAACACTTGCTTTTCTCCCACCAGTCATTGTTTTGATTAAAGAGAAGGAATACCAAAACAAACATCTTATGTAGAAGATACAGAGCTGTTTTGAAGAGCTTCCTTTACAAGCACTCCTCTTGAGACTGTCTCTCTCATAGAGTGGATCTCTAGTCTGAGCTACTTTTCTCTGTGAACAGGTAGGTTTGTATGCTTTTATTGCCTTTTCATGTAGGTCTGTGGCTCGTATTTAATTAGCATATCTTATGCTGGCACTCTTGAAAATAATAATAAAAAAAAAAAGCTTAGTTGAAAGCAAACTATTAATGAAATTCCAAATGCTGGGGAATAAGCAAGAGAGAAAGGTCATCAAACAGAAAATTGCTGTTTATCCTCATAAAGAGAAAATAAGCTGTATGCAGTTTTTCCTTTTCTTTAATTCGACTTAGCAGCTTCTCTTCATGACAGAGTTTTGCTCACAGCCTTACTTTTGTTAAACTCAGATTTTGTTAAACAAGATTTCTTTGAAGAACCGATTTTGCAAGAATAAGGCAATCTCAGTCTTACTTTATATAACTTCTGATTTGATATGTTTCTGGACAATGTTTGTCTCATACCTAAAGAAAGAAATACAACTCTTTCAAAGTGATTTGGTCAAGTTACACTCAGTGTTTGGGTTTGCAAACATTTAAGACTAAGCAACTTTTTTATTTTAATTCACAAGTGGGAATAAGAACCTTTGAACTTTAAACTTGATTATTGGGACATGCCAGTTATTATGCTGTTATTTTCAGTTTTTCTGATACAATTTGGTCAGAAGACAACATAAAATGAAGTAATAATAAATATTGGTCTGGTTCTGTAACCTTTTATTTGAGTGAGTAATAGCACTGAAACTGGAGGGACTGCTACTTCTACAGGTAGAAGAACAGTGATGGGAACATTTTAATTTTTAAAGATTTAATTAATTAACAAAGTACATGAAGCATGTATAAAAATTCAGTGTTGCTGGACTTTTCAAGAGGCACAGAAACTAAACAAACAGCTGAATGATGTAGCAGCAGCAGGAGACCTGCTAATGCAAATACTTAGTGGTGTGACTCATAGAAAACAAGCTGTAAGAAAAACATTAACCAGCTTGCCCTTTCTCCCTGTGTCCTTCCCTCCCTCCTCCCCTCCTATCTGCTTCCCTCTCCCCCCATCCTCTATCTTAAAAGCACAAGCAGATCAACACCACAGAATTTTTTCCCTACTTGCAGGTGGTATATTGAAAAGCATTGGTAAGGAAGGCAAAAGTGTGATGTCATTCCATTTTAAATTGTTAACCAATCTGTGTCAGTCTCCATCTTGCTAAATCCCCAAAAGAGGTCTAAAGAGCTTTTCTATCTGTCTTCCTACATTGGTTAGTCACCACCTCGGTGTATAGGGCTAATCCAAACAAGGAGAACAATCCTGGAATGAAAAAAGCCATCAATGTAGTGGTGCTGCAAAAACTCCTTAGAGGCTTTAGAACCTAATTTTCAGAACCATAACTATATAACTGTATAATCCCAATCTTCAGCAATCTCATTCCATCTGGTATTTTCATATTAATTAATGTTATCCTTTGGTTCTCTGCTTTCTTTCTCTCTGTGTTTTTCTTTCTGTGCATGCTGTTAAAAGCTGGGTGTAGTGTGATGTGTTTGGAGTTTTCTCTGCAGTTGTCTGTGGCTTTATTATTCCAGGAAGCTGCAGTCACATGAGTTTAACCAACATACCTCTCACATTGTGAAGTGGTCACATTAGCAAAGGGTCACGTTTGAGTCAATGTGAGATTCAAATTATTAGAATTGAAAAGGTATTTACTGGTTGTAGTTGCTATAGACAATTATCACTCAGGGAGGAGATCATTCTCTTAAGGGGCTCCCTAAAGCACAGGTCTTACTTCTTTGGAGAAATTAGCAACTGTCAATACTTACATTACCCTGTGAACATCAGTGGAGATTGTGCATATTGCAACTCCAAGCACACCATAAAGTCTACAGAATTAAGATGCTGCTGACATTATTCCAGCATCTTCTTTTTTTATATGGAATGTAAAAAAACCTGCATTCTCACTCCTCATCAAGCTAAACTGATGGGTACTTAGAAATGTACTCACATCTGCTCATTTTTCTCCAGACTACATCTTAATGGCACAGTTATAAATTACTCCTGGTTTTGCTGAAATTTAAAAAGTAAAGTCTATCCTTACCATTTCTCATCTAATATATAAATAGACTGATTTATTTCTTGGAAACTTTAATTCTCACTGAAATAAACTGGTAGAGGAAAAAGTTTCTAAAATACATGTTTCCAACCACTGGGAGGAAGTCTATCTTACTAGTATATTTATCATTAATCTGCCATAATGATCCAGAAACTCAAACCAGCAGGAAGGATAAAAATATAAAGGCAAGCCTTAAATAACTTGTTGACAGAGAGAAGATTTAGAAGTAAATTTAACCTCAGTCTCAGCTACAGTGACTACTTGCCACTCTGGTTTTGCATGGCATTTCATTCTGTGCTTTTTACTGGTTCATCAAATATCTGTAGAGCAGACACTGTGCCTTGAGCCTTCATAGGAAACTACACAGCTGATTTCAGCACCATAAGAGAAGGCAGGATTTGGGAATAGTGCAAGAAGTCTATTCTGTAAGCCTGCTTGAGGGTACACCATCAGTACCTTCAGATTGTGATAAGGACTTTGTAGGCAGGGCTGGTTGATTCTACAGGTCCTGAAGTCATGGAGCTAATTAGGCATTACAGTGATGAAGCTCCTCAGCCTGGATGAACCCATCCACGAGCCATATGGAGCACTGCAGGAATTCTGTGTCTGGAGTGACACTCAAGATAGAAATGTTCAGTCTGATAAAGGAGAGTATCTTGAGGCCATGTGTCAAGTTAGGCTCGGAGTGGAGGAGTTAACATCTTCACCTGAGACTCTGCTGAGTATTGCTTTTCTGTGTTTACTGTAGAAGATGCATCTGCATAGTGAAAAGAAAGGATAAACACAGATTCAGTCTGTTTTTAAAAAAAGCAAAATCAAATATAGGTTTTCAGACTGAGCCTAGTTTTTTCAAAATAAAACTCATGATCCAGTGATTCCAAGCCCTTTACATTCAAAGGAAAAACAAACAGTATAAATGTTGATGGACATATTTGAGATTTAATTCATGGTATTAGTAAGAATTCAAATTATTACTGTCATTAGTATTTAGTAATGCAATGTTAGTAATGCAATTATTTCATTAACAAGTTAAAAATAATTAGATTAATCTGTTTTATAATATTTTCAGCAGATCTCAATCTGGATGTAGATGGATGATCCTTGTTGAAATGCAAGGATATCTGCTGAAATATTTAATATTTGTTACAAAGGGCACATTCCATGGCATTGCCATGTCATGTGTTACCTTGGCTGTAACATCATATTGCCTAAATCACTATGAAAGCACAGTTCAATGCATTGTGCAAGAGACCTGGTGACTGCTTCCCAGCAATGATGAGAATGAGTTATGAGCCCCTCTGCTTCTTCCTAAAATAACAGGGAATGAATTTCATGTGGGCAAACACTTGACTCATTCTTCTTGGAACTGATAGCTTACCACACAGGACTTGGAGGCTGCTCAGTGAACCAGTCCACGGTTCACAGGAAGAAGAAGCCTCCAGAGGAGCTCACTCAAAGAATAGCATTCTTGGCCAAAAATAACTCTGAGCACTGAAAACAAATAGAAAAAAAGTGTTGGTCTACTTGTAAATCTGTTGCAGCAACATGTACCTCCAGTCACATTTGAGAGATGAATGGTACATCCATCTTTGTCTCTTCGCTCTTCTGTTTCCAACCAAAGCTTCTTCCCAACCTAACCAGCACCACATAGGATATACATAGGCTTGTGGCCATGAGTCACAGGATCTATGTCAGCTGCTGCTGGTGAGGACCCTGGTGCAAGATGTGAAGGTAAGAATGCTGCCTTGGGGCAATTGCAATGATACAGAGATATCTGCGCAGGGGCTGAGAAAAGCAGGAGGGCTGAGGAAAAGCTGGAGCTGTAGAAATGGCAGTGTGAGAGAGGGATAGTCCCACACAGGGACTGTCCCTGAACAAGCAGGATGGATAGGCATCATTCTCAGAGTGTCCTCAATGAATGTGCAGCGGATGGAATGCACCACATTGTGTTGGGGGTTTCAGCAATGCTTCATATGGATGTGTGTGAACGTGGGTGTTGGGGTGAGATGTACCCAGAATAGCAGAATCAATACATCTCTCCTATCTGTTCACACCCGCTGGTGAACTGGAGGTCACCTTTCCTCCTGTATCCTCCACAGATGCTGTCTGGCTTGCTCTTCGGTCTGTAGCAGACTGTGAGGAAGGACCTGGCCAAGTTTTTGAGTCTATGTGTTTTGTCTTGACTGACAGACTTCTGCAGACACTTTGGCACAAAGTAGAAAATGGCTCACTGACAGCAGAAGGAATATGTCCTTCTTGGAGATGTGAATTCTTCCTTGGATGGAGGAGCTGCTGTGTACTGCCAGGCAGCATTCTTGCTGAATGTTAACTTTCCAAATTAAAAAAAAATGATTTAACTATACACAAGGCAATATGTGCTATGAAATGCTGCAGTGCCATTAATCTTTATGGACTATTGTGTAGATAGGGAACCAAGCCCAAACCTACCTACATACCTTCTTTCCTGCATTTGTGTTCACTTCTCTACTCCCTGTGTAACCACTCCTTCATGGCAGTAATAAAACATTCATTCCTTGCTCATGAGTTTAAACAGGGGGATAAAGAGAGTGATCAACCTGGCAAGAGCAGGGGAAAGGCTCTGAAAATGTTTGGTGACAGTAGGAAGGAGAATTGATCATTTTGCAAAGTGTGGTTACTCCTCATTCCCTTGCTTCTGAAAATATATAATTCCAGTACTGGTACCAGGGAAAGTGTAATCTTTGCTATCCCTGGGAAAATTTCAGGTATGCCTGCTCCAAGAAGTATACTTGACATCCTTGTTTCTGTGCTGACAAATCAGCCTTCATTCCAGAAATGGCACGAGTCTCCAAGGAATGAATAATTTTCTCTTCCAGAGTACTCGTGGCCTGAGGCTGATCTCTGTAAGCTGTCTACTACTGAGGTTTCTCTACAGAGGGAAATTATATTCATGTTAGAACAGAAATGTAGGAAATTAATGTGGTAACAAACACTGTGCTAAACACAACCGTCTATATTTGGAGTTGGACTCTCCTTTGTGCTAAATCCTACCTACCTATACAGGAAGCTAGAAAAGGATCTTGAAGTGGACAAAATTATTAGAATAGAGCCTTTAAACAATACATGGAATATACCAATTTGAAAATTATGTTTTAAAACAACTTACTGGTGTAAAGAGAGCATAAAAAAAGTAATGTAAAGGAGACTAATCATTGTCTAAATTGGTCATAGCAGGTTCATGCTGAAGTTTAATTTGTACTTGATAACAGAGATAAGTAAAACAAAAAACCTTGTGAATATCTTTATAGACTCAATGAGGATCATGTTTTTATTTTAGTATGCTAGAAGAAATATGATTGACATGGTTATGTTCTCCTGAAGACACACATGTCAAAAAAACCCAGGAAGCATCCATTCTTGCAGAGAGCTAGGAGGTGCCATTTAAAAATGGCAGGCCTAGATTGACATGAAAATCTCATTTGTTAAATGTCTTTTAGGACAAAACTGCCTCTATTCTATTCAGTTGCTGGTTTTGTTAGGACCTGTGCATCACTAGGAGTGCTCCCTGTTACAATATGTTAGTTTTGAACAAAGATAGGTTTCACTTGCCTTCTCTGAGAACTGCCATATGTAAGTACATGTAATGGGTTTGAACAAATCATAATAAGACTGGAAACATTAGACAGTATCTACTTAATCCTGCAATGATTTTATTAATTTTGCCTTTGTTACAAAGGTAGTAAAAGTAATTGAAATGTTAATCTAGAATATTTACTAGGGCATTATGTCTACTCTATATTCAATTCATGTTGCAGTTCTATGGGTTAAAGACAGAAGCACTATTAGAAAAATATGAAATTCTTGGATCTCTGCACTTTTGACTTAAGGGATTGAACTGAATTAATTGTACTTGTTTTCTGCCCACAGAGTGTAAAGTGATGATCAAACAGTTGGCAAGCCTTATATGGCTCTGATATTATTGTATCCTAACAACAATGCATCTGCAAAAATAGGAATTTGTCCAGAAGATAGCCTATAGGGTAACTATTTTTGCAGGCAGTGTAGTGCAGGTGTAAAAAAGCTAGTGGGGGTGTGACCTTGGGGAGTTCTATACTTGGTGTGTTCGGATTCAGATCATGGGTTCTTTTTGTTAAGCTTGGATAGAGTTACATGAAATGTTTTTAAAATTAAGGGATATACATAGTACAAGGTGGAAAATGCTGGTGTTATTTTAAGTCTGTTTTCATGCAGCATAGAAAGTGACACAGCGTTTTGGATATTGTCCTGAGAAGAAAAGCCAAGAAATTCTGTTTTTAAATCCTGATACTGACGCTTACTCATAACTAGAAAGGATGAGGTATCTCCTGAGGCACAGTTACCCTACTTTTCCTGGAGGATCACTAATTCCCCTGTAGTTACTGTATTTTCAAAATGCTGAAACAATTCTTATATTATGGAGGTTAAACAGATTATTTATGACAAATTGCATTGAAGAGTGAGTATTGAAGAAATGACATACTTTTAAATAAGGCTCAGTATTTAATAACCTATCAGATAGCTGGCCCCTGCTCCCTCTCCCTTGCAACAATTTTGCAATTTGTTTTAATGACAGTAGACTGACCTCCAGAGTTTCTACAATTTTCATCCACATTTTATTTGAAGATTGCAATGCCTGTTCTAAATTACTCTTTGTGTTGTCTCCTACTCCAGCTCCATGTAACACTTTTAGTCCTGTGATGATTCAGGAGACAAAACAGCTACTTAAGCCATAAGATCCTTTAGCATTTGAGATATTTTATCGTGTATCCGAATTCCAGCATTATGTCAGATGCAGATTTTCTCTACTTTCATCGCTCATCATCCTCTATTCAAAAACAAAGCCAGTGGTTCCATCAGCTGAGTACTTTAGTATATAGATGTGATCAAAGTGAAATCATGACAAATAAACAGCATAAGAAAAGCATAATTGTACAATTGCAGGCAGAAGAATCAAGCATGCGCCCACTTACTCTATTCGGACTGGAGAGAACTATTGTTTTATAAGAATAATTTCCTGGCTATGGGAAAATAAATTAAAATTTCTGGCATAACGCTTAATCTAAAAATTTAGGGGAATTTAGACCTGCATGTGAAATTTTTGGTTAAGACCCAGCTCTGGGGAAAGTAGAAGTGTTGATAAAGTAAGTCATGGTAAAATGATGACATATAAATCTATGAGATAAATGGTGTGATAAATCTGTGAGGGTCTGCCAAGTGAGATGATTTTTGTTTATGCTGTTCCAGTAATCTGTTCTGTGTGCATACTATTGTCAGTTCTCAGACAGGTGCTCAGGTGCTGAGCTGACTGTCTCATTATTCTGGGTGGATATGGAGGTTATTGGAAGTTGCACCAGTTCTCCTCTGCATATGGGAATAGGCAATGCTGTATGCCACTCTTCCACATCCTTGACCTGATGGCTTCACTTCAGGAGTGGGGAAAAGCAGGAGTGGCCTCTGTGGTGCTACAGAAGTGGTGCTTGTAGCTTGGTCCTGAGCCTCTGGCCTTGTGCCATTGGCATTTTGGGTGATTTGTGGCTCTTTCTCACTCTTGTCGACTCCCCAGCTCTTTCCAAACTGACGGCTGGATTCTGGCTTTACACTCACAAGAGTGTAAAGAGCTTCACACCGCAGCTCTTGGGAGGATGAAGAGAGAACTTGGTCCAGGTTTCTTAACATGCCAGAGCCCCACACAACAGGTAGGCAGGACATTATGTGACCATAGCCTTGCTGATGGACACAGGGCTATGCAGGATATATCTCTCTTCCCAGTGCAGACATCCAGATACATTTTAGTGGGAATTCCTCACCGTTGCCACAGAAACTTATAGGGCTACAGTAGTACTTAAAAATTCGGGGTCGCTCAAACATCTGGGACAGAATTTGGTCTGTACTAAGTAAATTGTATTGAATTTAGAATCTGTTGTTGACTTCCAGTTAAATCAACAATTATGAATGAGAAACAATTAAATACATTGCTTGCTAACTGCACAGAAGATGTATGTGTTCTATTAAATCTCATTCTGTTATTTTTGTCTTTTGGTTAATAAATATAATAAAAATTCCCAACCTAAATACATTACTGCAGGATGCTAATATACTGAGGATATTAAATATAATAGTTGTCTTGGAGAAATCGTCCAACAGAACAAATAAGAAAATACACAAACAATTTTATATGATTTGATGTGATTATTCTGTCTTAAATGTCTAAGGACAAAAATTATCACTCTAATTACTTTCTCAGAAGTCCTAAACAGCAAGATAGAGGAACAAAGGATAACCACCAGAGTCACAGACCAGTAACTGACTCAGACCATCTATAGTGAATTTCACTTTAGTTTATTTTAAGCAGGTGATTGTGCAGCATGTGCACACCTAAGGGAGTCTTACCTAAGAGAAGTAAAAATAGTGATGAACAACATATTTGTGCTTTATAAAAGTATATATTAATGAATATAATTTATCTGACCTTGGTGAAGTTTGTTTATCTGTCAGAAGACTTCTCATCTTTTATGAAAAATGTATTTTCTGAGAAATAAATTATTTATTTCAGAGCAAGCCAGCTACATTTTTTAGTGAAACAAACAAAATTCCCAGATTCAGAGCTTTCAAGCACACAAGAATGTTGAACTAATCACTCAGTATTATTTTGTGTTCTTTTATAAAGGTTTCAACACTGCAATTTAAATCAGCAGGCTACCTGTTCAACATGATTTTCAGAGAGATTCCAACTGAGCCCTGATCTGTAAAAGTATATGCTTTAAAAAGGTTCTCATTTTTGTAAGTGCAAGTACTCAAGGATTGAATGAAAGAGTGAAATCAAGGTGTGTGTGAAGGCCTATTTTTAGTTTTGCATTTTCCATAGCCGAGTTGGTTACAAATAGGATGTGTGAACTCTGGAGTGAGAATTGAAATGCAGACCACAACCATGTATTGCTTGAAATAGCACATGGTTAAATAGATATTGATACTTTTACTTCTGCATGAACAATGCTCCATGGATTTCTTCAATAAGTAAAGAACCCTAGGAAATTGATGCTTTGAGCCTTCAGAGTCTTCACACATCCTTGCAAGACCAGTGCAAGAAATTCACTTATTCTTTCTGTCATTTTTCTGTTATCAATCATGTAATTCATATGAAAAGAGTTGAATCAGAACCTCTTATACATATACATGGAGCAGATAGCTCTGAAACCAGCTGCCTTGAAATACAAAGTTGTTCTTTGCAGGGAACAGCTCTAGTCTTGTCTGTGTTGAAGATATTCCCATATAAGTAGTATTTATTGAATTTTCCAGTGGTTTTCCTTAAACTTGACAGGCTCAGTTTTGGGGTTTTAGGCTGTCATTGTGCTCCATTTCCAAAACGTGACTGAAAGAGGCCTGTGCTTTACTCTCCATGTGACTGCTGGATTTTTATGTCCCAAACACCCACCATCCCAACTGCATATATCTAAAATATGTTCCATATCTTCCTGCAAATACCCATAGATGTTCACAAATAGTCATTTTGAGGAATGATGCTCTTTTTAATACCAACAACCATGATGTGCCAAATGACTTTGTGACTCCTTACATGTGTGCTTGTATTGGTATAAAACTGTATCATGCAGAATTGCAGAATTGTAGAGCAGTGTAGAGGAGTCCTTGTGTGGCCTCATATCACTTTAAGTTTACTGCTTGAAGGCTGTGCATCAAAGCATTTTGTGCATCATTAGCTTGTTCCTTGCCCGATGACGTGGTACCCACACAAATATTACCATCTGGTAACTTCTGCTTAAAGCAGCTGTTGTCAGAATATTCCAGAATTTTAATCAGTTTCTAGATTTCTGAATGCCCAAGTCAAGATATCTTAGATCTCCCTGCAGGAAAAAGAGCTTCTTGGATGACAGGGCTGCACTATAGCGTGCTGATCTCCTCCTGGAGCTGTGTCCATGCACAAAAGGGCCACGTTCCAGGTGTAAGTCCTCAGCAATTGACTTGCTCTAGGATAACTTCCTGTGGGAACATCTTCCAGGTCATACTGAAAGAACTAAGGACTGCAGAATGCACGAGAACAAGGGCTGTCTGCCAAATTGTGATGGTCTAAAAGTGCTTTGTCTCTTGAGTTTTAAGGTAGGATGCAACAGAAAGTGTGTTGTTTATTTTTGTGTGATGCTTCTTGATGACTGTGCATTGATAAAAACAGCTACTTTTAGGTTTTGGGATATTTGGGTCAGATAAAAATAAAATGCTTTTTAGCTTGGGCTAAAAGGGAAAGGCATCTTCTATACAGCTTTGCAAATGTATGCAAATTTGCAAATCCTGAAGAACAAATATTCAATGTGTTTTTTTTTCACAGGGTTTTATCTGTAATTTCAGAAGGACACAGTAATGGGAAGATATTGATCAAAAAACTGGCAAAAATAGATATTGGATTGCTGACATATGATAGTTGTGAAAACTTATCCTCCATTTCCTTGAGTCACCATAAAGTTTACATTTTAAGACACAGGAATTACTTGTAGACATTTCTGTGTAATATAGTAGCAAGGATTAATATTGATTTAGCTACAGACATTGGATGTAGTTTTTTTTACTAAGACAAAGGTGGATTTTTGTCCAGTGAATTTTATTTTCCAGCCAGTGGACTTTTGTCATTAATGCATCATGTAATTATTATGACCCATAGTTGTAATTGTAGCGAACAATTATGTGTCTGAAAATTATGATTCCTTCTAGGAATCTTTGCAGGAGAGAAAACGGAGAATTATCACTATAACAGAGGGTAAAATGAAGTCCTCTACAGAAGAATTTTATTGTGATGGGATTTATATAAAACAGCAGAATGTAGGTAAAAAGTAAGTGGGTACTTTCTTTAAAAGTTTAGCATAAAAGATTTAAAATATAAAGTCTCCATCATCTGATTTTACTAGTTACCAAGACAAAAAAACAAACAAAACCATGCCCTCCCACCCCCCCTCCATAATTCTCTAATATTTTATTTCCCTGAGCCTTAAAAATTTGTGTGCTGTTGTTTTTCACATCCCCTTCTTATACTGATCAAAATTTGTGTTCATATTTGCCATTCAGCCCTTAAAAAAAAACCACCAGCAACAACAACTGGGCTACTCTTCTAGAAAATGCAGATACCAATGTTGCTCCTGAGGAATGCTCTTTGAAAATGTTTTCCAGTGTAGACACTGGTGTATACAGATATTACAAAGAGAGAGAAGTGTTTTACTGTGGTTCTTATGTTCTGCAGATTCTCAAAGCTCTCCTTTCCTGCTGAATTCTTATTAATTTTTTCCATGTGGCAGCTGAAGTTGTGTGGGATTGGGTCTGCCTGTCCTATGGAGTCTAGGAAAAGGTGGAGTATTTGCCTCAGCAATGCCACAGAGTTGCAGATAGGTGGTTGATGCCTTCTGCCATTGGCACTGTGCATTTTCTGCTATTTGTAATGAACATCCTGCTCAGTTCTGGCAGTGGCTGGATACCCTTTCACCTGACACTGCCACTTCTCAGGTGATTAAGGGACTGGATCTCCTAGTTTTTCACGGTTATTGTCACCGGTTTGCTTCATGTCAGAGCACAAGTCAAGAGCAAACCACATTTGTTCTGTGTTAAATGGCTGCACAGAAGTAGCACAGGAGAATAATTTGGATGAATATGCTGAAACAGAGCATATATGAGGACATATACTTCCTGCATTCCACTCACTCATGTTTAATGCATATCCTTTATTTTGTATGCATATCAGTCCAGGCAAGAGAGTGGGTTTCTGCAAAGCACTTTGTTTTTCCTTTTCCCTGGTTTCTCTGAAGGCAGAGACATGCTCGAGGCACCCACACTCTTCCATGCATATCTACTGCTGTTCATCAATCAGAGAGCCACAGTCAGATCACCAAGGCACTTTGCAACCTTTGTCATGTGTGGTTACTGGTGGTTTTTTTCCCCTTCCAGCATATAATTGTTCAGTGCCTACTTTATTATAGATTTAATAAGATGTTTTTCTCAACCATTCAAGTGCTCTAGTTAAAGTACAATTATAGCAATTATATTAAGGAAAGTTTTGAGCTGAAAAAATGTACAAAGACTTATTTTGAAATGAGGTAATATTAGCAACAAAAATGACATGAAGCTTGGAATTTGACCAAGATAGAGCAGATTAAAGAAAATTAGCTTTTGTACCATGATATTTTTTGAAAATCATAGATGTGTTGAAAGAACTGGGAGTATTACAACAATGCTGATTTGGAAAAGACAAAGGAATTAGATTGTTTTCTTCTCACACTTGACTAGATCAAGAGTGATTCCATTCAAGCAAATATAATTCTGCCAATAGAAAACCAAATTAAGTAGGAGGAGAACCGACTTAGAGAATCCTTTGAAAGTGTTATGCACAAGTCAACTCTGACATTTTCTAATTAGTTTCTTGAAAAAAAAATCAAAACAAAAATTACTAGTCTTTGTTTACTTTTGTGCCCTAAACAACACAGGAAAGTGTGGATGACAAATGTCATTTCAGTATGAATTGCATATGTGCATGTACTCTACTGGTACAGAAATCATGGCACTTTGTAGGGCATTCTGCTGCCTCCTACTCCTCCAGTTTGACAGATTAAACTTCAGAATAAATAGTCATCAGGAAAAAGGGAGCCTGCAAAGCCATAGCATTTCATCAGTACTTGGCTTCCCTGAACAAAACTCTCCATAGGCAGAACACAAACAACAAGCTGTACGTCTTGAGACCCATCTGATATGATTGAAGTTTTGCTTGGTACACCAGCAGTGGTCTGCCTTGTGCATTCAGAGCAGACCATGACAGGTCTGATTTTATCAAGCCTCCTTGTGCAACACTCATATTTCTATGAGTTTTAGAGGATGTAGGGACATATGACTTCCTGAATAATTTTTGACTATTGACTGATTAGGTCAGATAGTCTGCTTTCTGCATGGCCATGACCTAATACTTTACATTTGCAAATAGCAACAACTCAGATGTTGCCAGTTTAAAGACAGAAAGTAACTTCTGTCTGCTCCTGTCACAGCTTCAAGAATTTAAACTAATTATCCATATTCCATAATCAATAGCTAACATTGTTTTAAAGCCAGCTCCACATACTGCCTGAACTTATATACTTCTCTTATCACAACAAAATAGTGTTATAGAAGAATGAACGAGAACAAAGCAAAGATGCATCTATTGTCTTTGAACTCCAAGTTAGAAAAATGTAAGTCCTCTTCTCCCCCTCTCTTATATAAGCATGATAATAAGATCTTAACTGAGTGTATCTCAAAAATGAGAGAAAGAGAAACTACAGCTTGCTCTGCAACACTACTGATGGAACTATTTCTGGTACTAAATTTTGTTCAGTTGTAAATCTGTGTTGGCTTGAGACCTCAGCCACCAGCTATGGATTTAATCAATGTTTAGTGCTGGATGAATAATTCAGTATGATCTATTCTCTTTCAGCTTGTGAAATCCATCTTCAGGTTTCATCTCTCATGTATTTTTCCAGATACTACCTGAATCCTTTGAAACCTGTTCTTGTCTCCCTTTAGGATAATAGTTCAAATAACATGAGCAGTCTCTCAAGTACTACAAGGAATTCTGCTAAACAGCAACAAATAAAAAATGTTGTGCAAGAGCAAACATGCAAAACTCAGCCCTGATGTTTTAGTCTCCGAGTTAAATGGGAACATAGGTGATATTCTAACATGGGTGAAGTGAATGGCACAGTTCCCATGGACTTGCAAAAGAGACTGGTTTCAGATTAGGTCCCAGTTCCTGCATGTGAAAATGTGAAATTTAGAGTTGTGAACAAAGTTTTGAAATGTGTTTTCCATGTTCAGCTCTATGGAATATCTCTTGCTGGTTTAAAGAAAGGGAATACAAAGAAAACTGTAATTGTTGAATTGTAAAAATTTGTACAAATGCTTATTCAAACTCTTTTATATAAGTTTTATGAAGAAAAATTCAGGTTGGCATGATTGAAATATGACATTCTTACATTAAAGAGGTCAGATTAAGTTTTCTATTTTGAATGGCTTGGTGTGAAATAATAATAGATGATTCATTCCCCCTTCCAAAAGCATGGCCTGACTTCATAGATACAATATAAACTTGGCAGAAAATACTGAGATTTAGGGGTAGGGATAGTCATTTGCAAGTTTAGAATGTCTTTGCTGGAGAAGCTGTTCTATAGCAGTCCTATGCCTGACTAAATTACCATCCTGCATCTGATTGTCTTTGCATTTTGGGCTTCTGGCTTTGCCAGACCTCCAAGGCATTATCTGTTTGAGTTGACATACTTCATGTTTTTCATTCCCCATTAGTAGAAGTCAAGGTGCAGTACTCAATACAACTTATTTTTAACAGCTAAGTAATGTTTCCTTTTTTTCCCTGCTTCTATGTACGTTCCACCCAGAACCCACTCTTTTCAGGGAACACTTTTAGCTACTGACATCAAGAAAACAAAATCATACATTTTTAAAACAATCAAGGTGTGACAGTTAATGGTGTTATGTTGAAATAGGCATAATGTGGTGATATCACGGGCAGTAGATTGATGTTCTTAATTATTAATTTTCATGCTTTTAGGTGCTTGGATTTTTAATGTAATGTAATTGGTGTCATTTTATCACACTGTTACATTTAGTGCCTTCAGCTGGATTTAGGGATATGTATGATGATTTGTTTTTTTCTTCTGGTAACTACAACATTCAGATTAAATGTAGAAACAAAATGTAAAAGGACAGGTTGGTGAGAAGAAAGGTCAGAGCGATAGAATTCCCACATCAAAGGGAAAGTTATAGGCTAAACAAGGTTGTCAAACAGTTTTTCTCTTGCTACTTGTGTTGTGACAGAGCTGCTGCAAAGATTTCCAGCAATGTGGGAAGGAAAATTTATTTCTGTTGCAAAAGTTAATGGTTGAGGCTAAGACTGGAATTGGGTTAACTGCTCCTTGTCATAAGTAGTGGCAAGGAAATTGACTTTTGTTACTTACATTGCCTAGTTGATTGTTATGCCGCAGCTTTCTCTGGGACAGTTGAAACCACCTTAGCTTAAAAAGGATTTGGGAGGAACAAAAGGTGTGAAAGCTTCTGCAGTTTTCCTGTTCCTGACTTTGACTTGCTTTTCCAAGTTGCTACAGTCCACACAGTAGAGATGGAGTCCTCTCCTGTATTCATCCTAGCTTGTATTTTTTTCTCCAATCTAGTGATTGTTGCTGGCCTTGAAATGCAAATTTATTTGTCACAGGAGTGGGAGAACACCTCTGTATCCCTGTAAGACTTTTTCTTGACTGTGGAACTAACACTGCAGGAGGAAGTAGGAACAGGATCCATTTTTGGTATGACTCTTCCCTCACCCAGTGAATTGGTGAAGAGTAAATTCCCTTCCTCAAGCTCATCAGTTAACAGCATCTCCCTGTATTGCTGTAGGAGGAAATACATGCTTTCAACTAGCTATTTATAGAACCCAGATATCCATAAATCCATGGAAGAACAATACAGTTTCTTATTATGGAGTACAGCAACTTTGGAGTCCCTTGTCCTTCGAAATAGTTTGGGTACAGATTGAAACTGATTCACATTTTAGCAGTAATTCTCTATACTTTGTATAGAAATGGCTGGAAATATTTCTGTTTACTCCTTTAGCAGGCTGGCCAGAAGATTATATTATGTTTCAGATCATGACCTGAAAATATCTAATGCCCTTTGTCTCAGTGCAATAGAGAACACTTTGATTTTCATGGATGCTAGTTTGGATTTAGCAGCTCAGTACTTATTCATCTTTCAGACCATTAAATCTGACATATGTACTCCATGGGAAATAGAAATAATTTTGTTCCTCGTGGTTATGAAATCATTAGAAAGGATGAGGTACATCTGTAATGGATGTCCATTAATATAATAATTGTATTTAATAATAGGCAACCTGCAGGCTTGGATTTTCTTAACGCTGTTACTGAGAGAATTACTAATACTGACCTTTTCAAAGGACCGTGGAGCTTTTGCCTTCCTTCACATGAAGGGGTGTTCACAGCACCCCCACCACCTGGAATACACTGCCCAGAAGCACTGAAAGAGAAATATAGCTATTAGACAGGCTCTTAGTTCAACCCATTTATGTGTTGATGCTTCTTGGGTAAGATTTTTCACCTCCCTACTACAGCAATGTGGATTTGAGACTTATACCAGAAATTCTGAGTGGGTGGTGGGGATGTGAACAACTTAGGAAGCCAGTCTTGCTCCAGAGATGCTACTTGGATGGCAGTCAGACTCATCAGAAAGGCTCATTACAGTTTCCTAATGTCACATTGCCATCATCCAACACAACAGCTTAATTGAATGCAAACGACATGTGTGAAATGTTTGAGTGTCTGGCATCACCTATTTTATGTATAAATATTTAAATATTATCTTATGGGGTATTGTTTTTCTAACATGCAGCTCTGCTTTTCTAAGACAGAGCAGCCATCCATCTGCCTCAAATATACAAAACCACCAATTTTTCTGTAACTAAAATGTACTCTTGTATAATTGAAACAAAGTTTTAGTCAGTTTCTGAAAAGCAACAGTAAATAACTCCATCTTCATGCTGGGGATATGGATTTATGCTGTCTCTTTCTAGTGATACAGTCTCACAGTCTTCAAATTAATCCTGGCTCCACAGATCTGTTGGGCATAGCAAGTTACTGCAGATCTAGCTGCAGACAGCATCCATCTGATTCTGTTCATCCAGCAGGAACAGAATCCAGCTTTCAAAATCCATCCTTGGCTGCGCTGAAACTGGGAGTTTGTGAGCATCTATGAAGAGATCATCTGCTTAAGGATGGGCTGTTTCTCACTTCTTTGGAGGAGGATGATCTTACAAGAAAAAAAAGAATGCAGTAAATAGTTGAAAGCTGTGCCAAATTAAAACAGGACAGAATTGGATTGTTGGTTACCAAGTTTCTCTTTTTGTACTCCATTCTCTCCTCTAAATTGTCAGCCTTTTCACGAGCACTCATTCCTTCCCCTAGCTGTTGGCTAAGAGGCCATATCTGAGGCTGCTGCAATATCATTCATGATGAGAGTGCTTTTCTTAGAAACACAAATTGTCACACTCCTATCCTCCCCTAAAAGCCAAATACACTCTCATGCCACACTGTTCCATGTAAAATGGCTGGAACAGTTCATTTTTCCTTCCCAGACTTTAATGGCCAAAGCATAAATATTAATTTAACAGCAACCTGGTAACTGCCATTAACTTACCTCACAGTTACATAGATTTTTTTTCCACGGAGACATGGGGATGTCTTATTCTTGGGGGGAACTCCAACTTAATAAGGTGAGTAGGATGATGTTAATTGCACAGTTTTCCTTATTTCGTTAGACTTAACCTTTCTGAGTCATCTGTTGTTTCCTTTTTCCCTTGTGAAGTAATGAGTCTGTATTTTTCCTTTGTTTTTCACTGAATTTTGAAGTATTAATTGAACCTCCCCTTGGTTGCTTTTCCCCCCTATCAATCATTGCTTTTAAAACTAATTTTGTGTCTTAGTCTTTTTGATTCTGTTATTGTAGTCTAGTGCTATTCCCTCATATTCATTCTTGTGCTTTTTTTCCATATCCATATTTTGACCAGTGTCTTTCTTACATTTTTGCATGATTCACAATCTTAAATATTCATAAATTACATTAAGAAAGAGAAATTTTATTAAGATTATATTAATTTCTTCTGCACCTTTCATGACAAGTCACATAAATACTTGTAGTCATTTGGATTTTTTAAAATTATTGTCACACTGAATGAAAAGAAATTTCTCTTTAGTTTTGGGTTCATCACCTTTTGCTTTCATTGAAGCTGTGCTTTAGTGTCAGTATAATATGTAATATGAAAATAAAAAAAAATATTCCTATTGTTTAATAATACTTTTTGTGCCAACAGGTGCATATAGATGTCTATGCCTTTAAAAATATGATTTTGTATATAAAATTCACAATTTGTTTCCTGTGGATCTGTTTCTTCTTCCTTAGATGAAAAAAAATCATCATTGCACATACTTTAATTGTACCTGAAATCAGTGGTGCTGATGCTACAGCTTTACCTGTGGTGCTACTGAAGGTGCAGAGGTTCAAACCCTTATCCTCCATCAGCTTCAGTAGATCAGAATTTTGTAGGGATTGCATGACTTTTCTGTAATTGCAGTGTAATTGAGGGACTGAAGAATTATGCAGGAGCACTTTTAACCCTAATTCTTCCAGTTCTGCCACAGTCAAGGTACCTTATTTTGTCCAAGGATTTGTATTTCTACAATAGACTACAGTCAATATTGCCTCAGTAAAATGAGATTGAATACAGAAGCATTATTAGAGAACCTGTATATGGAGGACTGGTTATTTAGGATCCATATGCCTTTGAGAGAGAACAATTTTTTATTTAGAAAATTAGCTTACATTTCTAAATCTAGAGTTTTATGTGGGAATTTTCCAGACTGCTCTTTGTCATTGATTTCTAAAGAAATTAAATTAATCTCATAAGATTTGATAAGAAAAATATTTCCTTTGAATATTTTATTCATGACATAATAATGTCACTCTTTCAGTGGTGCAGTTTATCCCTATAAATGGCATATCTGGTATGAATATATAAAAACAATACACTTTTAGAAAGTGTATTGCACTTCACAGGGCAATATAGCTGATGCCTTTATTTAAATAAGGAAAGCATTTGTCATTTCAATGAAGACAGTCACAGATTCAGTAGGAGAGTGCACTCCTGGTTTGTTTACCCACTCTCATTTAGGGCTTGCTTGCTGAATTGCTAAACTTGCCCATTTCAAGGGTTAGCAGGTTTGCAGCCTGCCTGTGGGGACAATTTTCAGGCATTGTGGCTGATGTGAGAAGTAATAGCTAGAAGATAAGAGGCAGCAAACAACAACTCACTAAAAGCTGATTCACTGTAAGGCAGCATTCGAGTCCCACAAACTGAGTTTAGTTAAAATCAACACCTGCAATTCCTGAAACTCAGCTGGTTTTGGTCAAGAGGAAAATGACATAACTTCAGGTACAAGAGAGAGGAAGATGTTGTTGTTTAGGAAGACGTTCAGGTTTGATTATTGGGTTTTTATCTCCTTGGCAAGGACTAAGTGCAGTCATGGGATGAAACTTTGAGGGAGCAACTTGCCTGTGTGGTCAGGTGTCTCTGTGCACTGGCTTTGAAGCTGGGCTATGCTTGGAATTGGCCCATTTTCTAAGATAATAGACATTGAGGCCAGTTACTCCAGATGATGAAGTAAATGGATGTATTTAACCTAGCACTTTCAGTAACTGGCTAGTGTGAGTTGTCTTGTGGAACATTCAAGTGTTTTCTCTCTCTTTTTTGGTAGTTTTCCATGTTTTAGTTGTGAGGAAAGCATCTGAACTTTGCTGAACTTTGTCAGCAGTAAAGTCTTTTATTACCCTCTTCAGAGAAGGGCAATTTGAGTAATTGGTTTTATTTGTTACAATATGCCAACAGGTCTATACCTCATGGTAGAAGGCAGAAACTTTGAATGCTTTCTGTCTTCTATTAGCTGGGAGAGCACAGTAAAAATTTCTCTGGTACATTAGAGAAAATGGTTCTGGGGTCAATTCCAAGGCTGGGTGTAGGCACTCAGTTCGTGGTAATTGGGAGTGGGGCTGTGGCTGAGCCTCATCCCTGATGTGCTACAGCTGTGAAAAGCAGGTGAACAGTATTGAAGGGAATGAGACACGGAGTGTCCAGGTGTGCACTGACCAACCACCACAGGGATCAGAGGCAACACAGGTGCAGTGCATGAACATGAGGGGTATAAAAGGTTGGGCTAAAGAAGCAGGAGGGTGGATGCTTGATGCTGTCTGGGGAGGTATTGTGCTGTCTGGGTTGATGCTGTCTGAAACTGTAAGAAGATTTGCTGGGTGTTGTGGCTGTCTCAACTGTGATGCATGCTGTGGCACTTGGGTGTATTTTGCTGCTGTGCTCCAAAGCATAGATTGCTGTGTGTATGCATTGTGTGTGGTTGTGGTACACCCATCAAAACTGACTGTATCTGCATGTGCTAAAATTCTGCCAAGAGGAACTTGGATTAATCCATGGAGTTTTTGATGGAAAAAGAGAGACAGGTAAAAAGTAATTTTGAGGGGTTAATAATTTTCTTGAACTCTACTGAAATGCATAATTTAGACTTTTGGGGGAATATATTCACAGCTGCAAATGGCAATCAGAACAGGAAAAAAATAGATAAATAGACAAAAATGTAGACTAAAGGAAAAAAAAGCTAAAACCTCTTCATAAAGTAGATAAACTTAGGAAACTAATTTTTGGGCTTTTTCTAAGCATAATTTTTTCTATCTGAGGTGAAAGTCTTCTGGACTATCTAAGTGTATTCTGCAGGTGGGACTAAAGAGATCCTGAAAAAAAGTTTTTGTTCACAGGATTGGACAGAAAAGACTAGGGAAAATAAAGGGAGGAAATAGACAGTAAGGACAAGATTGAAATTAATATGGGCTGCATTACTAGCTGTAATATTTTTTTCATTTTCTAGAAAATGCAAATTATTAAAATTGAAGATCATGAAGAGACTTGATATCAGAGTTATGGCTGCATAGTCTTAGACTATGAATGAGATTTGCATTATTTAATCAAAGAAAAGATAATTTGTTCTGCCCTAATTCTCAGTGGAAAACCCAGCAGAGATCCCAGTCCCTTAGGAATTCCAAGAAAACTTACCAATTAGCCTCTTATTCATAGAGTAACTCTTCTCCTACTCTGGATTTGCATGTGAAGATTTTCATTAACTGTCTCATATGAAGGGAACACAATTCATACTTTCCAAATTATTGTCAGTACCCAAGTGCAGACACACAAGATTTACAGGGAGTTGTGGCAGTTGCTCACAAAACTGGGTTGCACAATTTGACAGAAATTAGACCAGGCAATCTGTGTTCTTCTGTAGGAACCAAATGATTAAAAATAGTAAAGAGACTCGATCATCTGAAATCACTTTCATAAACATGCACACCAGACAAATGAGTTTTCCTGTAGAAAAAAAAAAAGACAAGCAATCGAAACAGGATTAGAGCAGAAACACATGCCATGTGGAAAATCTCTAATGATCATTTATGCTTTTAGGCTTGCCTTGACTAACTTTGGTCATTCTTGCAGTTCTAAGAACTTCATATTTCATTTTTACCCAAAGTTCCTGGGATTTGGTTTTCTGTGGCATTGATTTTGTTTGGTTCTTAGGTGGAAGCATGTACAGGTTTATTTTCACAGAGAGACAGAAGGGTGGATCAAAAGGTCTGCATCACTTCAAATTAAATGGGAGCAGAGGATCATTGTCTATCAGAACAGCTGAGTTGCTTACAGAATAGTTGGGACCCTGTACTCTAAATGTGCAAAAGTAGGAAGTATTCTCTAATTAAAAGAACTTCTTACACTAGTGATTAGTAATAACATACAGATAAGTCTTGCTGCAAGGCCGATTTTCCTTGACTTTGCATGTCCACCCCCACCACAACTATCTGACTCTTGGTAAGAACAAAGTTGAAAAGTCAGTAAAAACTACTGTGTTCCTGTTTCGTTTGGTCTTTGTCAGCTATAGTGCATACTTTCATCTTTTAACTAAAAAAATACTAACAATCAAAGATAAAAACCAAAACCCTGCTGGTCTACAATATTTCTCGGACTTCAGGGCTTTAAGCAAAATTTTAGAGCTCCTGGTGGAAAGTTGTGGAATTTAGGTGTGTGAAAATATTGAAGTATCTATCACAGGGCTCACATATGGTGCTTCTCCTTGTTAAGAAGTTCTATGAAAACCTTAATAAATGACATCATATGACTGTACATGAGCATTATGTTTTAATTCTATCACTTGTGGTTCTGTTTCTAAGTCTGGGTCCAGATTAGCAACCTGTGAAGGTAAAAGTTCATTTTTCATTGAATAGGACTGGGAATGAGTTCTCTGTGACACTGCCTTCAGAAACAGGTGCTGGTTTTATTTCTGGTTGTATTTTGAGTTCATCTCTTGGCCAAAAAGACTTGGATATTAAGTAGTGGTTTGAAAATGAAGCATGCATAGTTGTTTGACTACATTTTAAAATCTCAGAGGTCAAGCTAGACTTTCTTTTGCTCATGAAGACATTCATTTGCTTGTGCCTGCATATATTTACAAATGGATTGTATAGACTATTTGAGAGAGAAAGATGATTACAGTCATTCTCTTAATCCCTCATGACATCTTCAATTATTTAAAGTGCTATGTCAGAAGTTTAAGAATAAGTCTATATGACTGCCATATTACCATGTTACTTAAAATGCTATTCTTTGTCTACTTTGTTACATGACTGTAGTGACAATTATATTTTCACAAATATTGTGACTAATAGACTAGATTTTCTATGTAAGATTGCTCTGTGATATGATTTTCTAGAGTATGGAATAATTGTAACATGTTATTTTCTTTTAAGGACTTCAATGAAAATATAAGAAATATGCCTAAAATTAATGCCATCTGAACTTGGCAAGTCTGTGGACAAGTGAAGGTAAGCACCTAGATGAATCGGAATCCTTTTTCAAATCATGTCAAACTGTATCTGACATATTCATAATATTGCAGGACATAGGAAGGGATGGGAAAGACAAATTAAAAAAAACAAACTTACAGAAAAGAAAACCAAATTCTAAATATTGTTACTCCCTCCTTAAAACCACTAACTCCTCATCAGCATCCTGATCAGTAACTATTGATAGAGTTGAGAAAAGATGCTTAACAGCCTATTTCATGACTACTCCTTAGGAAAATCATACATAAGATAAGGAATTGTAGCAATTCCTATCTTCCTTCTATAAACAATGGAACAAATTTTCTACTTAGAATCACACCTGACATCCTGGGGATCTTTAGCAAAAATTAGACTGCATGCTGCATATGCTTCATGTGAATGGTACTTAAGAAAACAAGAATTATTAGAAAGCTAGTTTTGATTTGCTGATTTAAAGCAGGTATATTCTTTTAAACCTTCTGGAACATTTCAGGTACAATTATTCAATCATTTGAGACCCAAGTAATTTTGGTTCAGATCTGGAGGCTCTTCTTAACATGTATCAGTGACAACCTGTAAAGTACTATGAAAATTTACGCCATTATAGAAATGCCATGTGTTCTAATTACTAACTTACCACTTTACCTTTATTTGTACATTTACTGTTTTGGACAGGAAATACAAAGAGAGAAAATAACTGTGCTTCAAAAGAGAATATGTTATGAAGAGATGACTTGTTTAGAAGACTTCTTAAACACAGCAATAAAGAAAATGCTTTATCTTAGAACAAAAGCATGGTGACTCCAGAATATTGCATCACCAAATGAGGAACCTACAAGCAAGACATAACTTTTACTGTAAGTACAGCTACTAAAAACAAATACATTGTTTAGTTAAGCTTTAACAGTACTGATCAGTCTCCATTACAGATTCTTCTGGATACTTCACCTTCATATTTTAATAACTGTATATTCTTTCTAGAGTGTTTGTTCATCTCTGTCCTCTGATTTCAAGATTTCTTCCCTTTCCTGAAAGGAAGAATTTCCTTTCAGGAAAGGGAATGAAATCCAGCAATTTAAATGAGGAAATGAAGATCAGCTGGGCAAGGTTTGGTCCATATTCCTGCACTCCAGGTCATCCCATTGGCTTTTTCTGTTTAACTGTCCTATTGGGTTTTTTTGTGTTTTTTTTTTTAATTTCAATTTTTCTGTTTCTCATCTGTCTATTTGTTTCTCTTCCTTCCCAGAGTTTAGGGATTTCAATTGGATTAATTTTGGCAAGTGCTGGTCCTTCTCACTGCACCACATTTCATCCTGTACCATTGGTTGTAGTCGGTGTTTCAAGTTTTCTGGATTTTTTTCAGTTTCCTTTTTGAATGGCACTGTCTTTTTTGGAGTGTTTCTTCAACTCTGTCCTCCGATTTCAAGATTTCAATGCAGATTAATTGTCAAGCTTTGGTACATATTCTTGGCCTTCGTGTTTTCCTTTTGGTTTTTCTTGTTCTCATGTCATGTCTGTTTGGGTTTTTTAAATATTTCACTTCTTCTGTTTGCCTTCTGTCTCTTTGCTTTTCTTCCCTGATTTTAAGGGTTTCAAGTGGAAGAATTGTGGCATGTTTTTGGCTATTCCCATCTGATTGAGTAGATGTTGAACCATCTTCAGATGGTGAACTAGAAAGCAGCATTAGGTAATTGATTAAGAATTAAATTTTAGGAAATGCTGGAATGGTGTACTTATCTATTTTAAATATATGTATCCTATTTTTGTTGGTGGGTTTCCTTTGAAATGTCAATTTTGTAGGAATGTCTTTTTCATCACAACTTTTGTGTATATATTTTATATTTTCTCTATCTGCATGGTATATAGGAAAATTAGACCAGTTATCCAGTATGTTGTTCTTGAGAATGCTTATTTGGAAAGATGGAGAGTTCTGTAACTTTACCCTGATTACAAATATCACTTTGATACTGTGCAGTGTGATGATAAATTTAGAGGTTGGAAATTAAGAAATTGATGAGTAAGTGATCTTTTTCTAGAAAATGATGCTTTAAACAATTCTTTCATTTAAACACCTTAATGTGAATAGTTACTATCACAGTCAGATATTGCAAGTCTTTGTGGTTTTACGTGGGAATTATCAACAGTTATTTAGGTTTGGTTTGCAAAGTTTTCTCAGGCCCTGAGGAAATCTCAGTCAAAATCTTAGAAGAAAAAATGCTTCAGTGCTTAGACACATGAAACCAGAAAACCTGTTTGCAGATTTCTATCAGACAAGGGACAGTACCTTGTACTGTAGTTTCTGAATTAGAGATGAGTCTAATGAACTACTAGAAGAAAGAAGTGGGTTCAGAGTATTTCCCTTAACTTTCTGAGGATTTTTTTTGCCTTTTTTCCTCCCCCAAAATTTAGAAAATGTCTGCTTCTTCCAGTGTTATTTATGTGGCTTTTGTATGTAAGCAGGAGTTTTCTTCTCCTGCTTTTTTGTCTTCAGTCCTCACAGAGCATAAGGGTAAACACAATCTTGAGTAACAAATAGTCTTGGATTGGGCATAAAGAGATTACTACCTTCACAGCAGAACCTTTAGTGCTGTGCAACAGACATCTATTCTCTGATGCAGGTCTGTTGATTGCAGAGTTTTGTGTCTTATTTTGAACATCAGACAGTGATGCAAAAGTTCTGAAAGTGAACTAGAATTTGTGTTTCTTTTAGATAGTTAATCCTGCTGAAGTGATGCCTTCCAAAATACTTAACCCTCCTAACTGAAGGATCACTTCTCCTTGAAAAAAATAGAACTGTAACCTTAGACTAAATTTACTGATTTTAGGTGTGTACCACAGAGATGGATGTTCAGTTTAGAGTTACTGATTTAAAAAGTCACAGCCTGCTGTTGATTTCTCCTTGTTGTACTTCCTTTCCTGCTCTGTTATCTTTGAGTTATCAATGATTACATACTTTGCTCTAGATTTAGTTTAATAGTGCCTTCTCAGGCAATGCTAGAGGCGTTAGATAACCTGTCAATCATGTGCATTAAAGCTGGAGAATGAGCAGTTTTACTTCTTTAGGAAGATAATACACTCAGTCATTCATTTTTAAATACTGAAAGAAAACACCGTCACCAAATTGTTTTCTATCAGTTTTTTCCCATGATCAGTTTTTCTCCCATGATTCTGGAAAGTATGGAAAACAGCTGAGGTAAGTTATACTGAGGTACCAAGATTGCTGTAGCATCCAACTGTAGCTGTTCCTCTGCTTGAGGCACCACTCTAAAATCATGACAAATGAAGAATCCATTTGCAAAGTCTAAAGGAGACCTTAGGCAGGTTGAATGTAATTACATGGCTAGAATTCAAGTAAGGCCCCAGGAACACCTGGGAAGGAAAGTGTTGTCACTGTTAGTAGGGTGCCAGGCAGGAATTGTATTTATTTACTAGATAGAGTAAACTACAGTGCAGCCATAATTTAGGTTGATAGAGTACTAAAGAGAAAAACATACTGTGTGAGTAATTTCCAACTTGGTAATAAAGCATAATGGAATAGAGCCATCATGCTGTATTATACAATCTGCATTTTATAGAATGTATGAATATAAATTGTTATTCGCTGTCTTTTGGGAGAAATTGCACCAACTTAATGTTCAAAACCAGAAAGTGGTTTTCAAAAGTAAAGGGAAGGAAGTAGTAACTCTCTCTTCTCTGAAATGGAAGTGTCATATAGGAACTTGGTTTAGTAGAACGTAGGCCTATTCTGTATCTTATCTGTTGCACTAAATCCATTGGAAAATATTGGAATATATCTCAAAAGAAGGTTGCTGCACCATAGGGAATGTGTGGGTAAATACCATAAAACCCTTTAAATAAAAAAAAAAACAAAACAAACCATAATGCAAACAAGCCAACAAGATCAGATCGGATTTGAAGGTCGTGTGTAATGAACATTTAATATGTACATTCTTAGGCTTATTGATGCTATTTTAGTGTTTGCATGACAGTTGTTTCAAGAAAAGACATATTCTAAAATGAGAAATGTGAACCAAGAATAGAAATAAAGAAAAATCACAAACAGTCTAATAGCACAAACTGCAACTCAACATCTTTAAGGATGCTGGAGAAGCTGAGGTAAAAGTCTTTTAGGAGAATGGAAAGAAAAAAATATTTCTTGTACTTCTAAATACCTTAGAAATAGGTATTATGTTGGAAAGTGAAGGAGAAAGAGTAAAAAAACTGCCCAGAACTAGCAGTCATTCTAATTGTTTACCTTGCAAATATTTTTTAGAACATCCTAGATCATGCTCCACCCAAATGAATGATGTTTTTACTGTAGTCTCTGCTTCATTTGTCTTCAACCTTTCTAGTTTTCTAGATTAAAGAGCTGCATCAATACATACAGCCATGCATTTGTCAGCCCCCTACAGCTGTACTTAGTTTTCAAAGATTATTTAAATTTATGTATGCTTAGTATGAGTGTTTGATGCTTCTCCTGGGCCTTGGTGAGAATTCCACTTGGTCAAGATCTTGAATTTGGAAGTATACCAAGTGCAGGAACAGGGAAAAGCTGAAAAATGTCTGAAAGAAGATAATGTGTCAGGGTTTGGAAAAGATTGAGCAAAAAACCAGATGGAAATTAATTCCCAATACCTGTCAAGTATGAAGTCAAAAAGGTCTGTACTACTGACAAAGCATGTTTGAGGATTTGAGAGGCATCATGTTGAGATTAAGCAGACTTTTCACACTTTTATTTTAATATGATTGATTGACATAGATAAAATAGATGGTAGTTTAACTTTCTTGTTTGTATAACCACTTCCCATCTAAACTAATCTGCAATTAAAAGAGTGGATTTACTTCCTCCATCCACTTTTGGAAGAGAAAGGAACCACTCTCTGCTGGTAGGCAAATTGACATAACATTCAACATTGTATAATGCTGAAATCTTCAGTATGATGTGGTAAGCCACAAAATAACATGAAGATAAATACCTTTTTGGCTTCCTTCCACTGTTTTATTTATTACATCCTTCTTTATTTTTCACTGGTGGAGAGGGAAAATAAGTACATAATTTAAAGTAGTTATGACCACTTTTAAGCAGTTTCAAGTTTGAGACAATGCTTTCTACATGAAACATTACAGTAAATGCATAGAGTTGTCCATCTATAATTTTCTGACTTAGAGAGCCTGTCTTTCTAAAGGGAGGTCATAGTGAGATGGGAGAGGGGTATTTTTATTGATGCAGTATTTCCTGTAATGATAAAATGCATGTTCACAGCACAATGTAATCTGTAGTCCAGGTTTCCACAGCACAATTTTGCTTGGTTTTTTTTCTGCTTCCTCTTTCATAGCCTCAAGAATTTTGGCCAGGAGCTAAGAATTCTTTTCTTAACTGTTCTGCCAGCTCATGTTGACTAATAAAACCTGAAAAATTTGGGCAGAATCTGTTTCATGTTGATACAAACAATCCAAAATCTTTGGGCAAAACTGTCCAATGTGATTTTTCAGAAAAAGTACCGAGTAAAAATTGCCTGTGACTTTTGAGTTCTGGCCTTCAAAAGCATTGCTGCATTGGCACTCTCCTAAACCAACATCAGTGGTAACAGTTGCAGGACACCAGCCTACCTTCAGTGCTCAGCTTCAGGTCCAGTGCTTTGGAAGGAGATGGAGTTTGGCTTTATTTGGTCGCTGTTTATTGTTTGAAATGGCATGAGCAGGTCTGAGTGGAGTAAGTGGATATGCTGTTCTCTGTAAATGACTGTAACTGTGATAGACAAAGTGCTGCAGGTGTGTGAGGATACAGTGTCAAAGCAAGAGGTTCTGGTGGTGGGAGCGAGGTGTCCCAATGCACCAGCAGTGGCTGTGATGTTCCTTATGAATTCTCATCAGGCTGAACAAAGACATTGGAACATGTATCTGGGAGCTCTTGTACTTTGTTGGGCAGTTGCCATAACTCCAGCCCCCAGCCTGCTATTTAAACACAAAAGGTGTTTCCTCACTAGCTCTTAAATTCTACAGTAGACTTCCACAAGCCCTTGGATTTTGTACAGTACACTCCAATAAGCTCTCAGGTCCCACGGCAGCCTCCTCAAAGGTGCTGGCTCACAAGCCACAGCCCACTGCCACAGTCTCCCCGTTCCCACAACGAACTTCATTATGGAGCGTGGGGTAGAATTACGGCCATGTGTGGCCCAGGCAAAGCAAAGGAGGAGAGAAATCAAGACAGAAGAGGGAGAAAGAGCAAAGACTGTCAGCAGTCCTTAGATCCAGTATTGATCCTGCTGTGTGAATGGTCCAGAGCTGGGTTTGTGAGGCAGGAGTGAAAGAGAGAGGGAGCCCAATTCCCTTTCTTTTGCATGTCTTGTATGCAAACAAGATAATTCATGCATTTGATTCACCTGTACAAAGCCAGCCCTCCTCCAGGAAGGGCGCTGAGGGGGGTGGACTGAGCAAAGGTCTCAGGATGAGCAGTCTCAGGGCAGGGTTACACCACCTCTGTGGACCCCCTCCTTCCAGTATATATTTCCTGACACAACAGTCAGAAGGTTTGACCCAAAATACACTTATTTCTGGTTCTTTCCACAAGGTGAGTGGCCCAGAACCAGTGGTGACAATGCTGTGACATGTAGTGCTCTCTCTGGTCTGGGGAAAAAGAGAGAAGACCTGACTACTTACCTAGGCAAACTAACCTGGGTTGTCAAAAAGAGACAGAGCTTTCTGCAGGGAGCTTTTACACTCCTGCCTCTGTCAAACTACACCAAACTGACCTTTGTACAACTCTAACTTTTTCTGTGCTTTTTCTTTTACTTCTTCTGTGCTTAAAGTAAAGCAACTCCACTTCAGTAAAATAAGAGAAAATTGTGGCAGAGAAAGTCTAGATTTTTTACTTTAATATTTTTCTGGCTTCTTTCTTTAATCTTTTTTTGAATGAAATGCTGAGAATTTACAGAGCATCATTAACAGTAAGCTTTTTTTCTTTATTAAAGTTTTTTTCATTATTTCCTTTATTAAGATTTCCTTTTCTTTATTAAGGTTTCTGGTTTTTTAAAACAGCGTTCCAAAAGGAACACTGTATTTTAATTCTTGAAATAAATCCATTGCATTGCAGGGACAGTGCAATCTAAGTAGTCAATGGTTTTTATTTTATTTTTTGAAGAAAATAAACTACATATTTTTGTGTTCTATATTATGTAACACTGAAAAGTTTAAATAATTGCAGTCTAAAATATGCTTTAACACATATCCTGCCAGAATCTGGACTCAGAACAATAAAGACAGGTTGTTCTTAGACATAAAAACAAAATTCCTTTATCAGTCAATAACATTTCAAGCAGAAATCCATTTTCATGACTACATTTACTTCAGAAAAAATATGCAACTATAAAGAAAACTCAGTATGCACAAAACAGAAAAAAACATTAAATTGCCAACCTAGTGAGCTTGAAGCATCAAATTTTGCGAATTTCAAGTTAAACTAAATTGGCAAAAATCCCCAGTATGTTTTTAAGAAGAAAAAGAACATCACTCTTTTGCTCCACAACTTCTAAAAATGCTTTAACTAATGTCAAAGTTAAAAGGAAGATGTATTTACCCCTACCTAGCATACATAATAAATTCCAAGGTACATGGACTACCTCTTTTTTTTTTTTCCTTGAATTAATGCTAAGAGTGCAGAGCTGCTTTATTTTCCTGAAAGAATAGTCTCTTTGTAGCAGACAACTTCAAATTTTGTGGCCGGAGGCCACAAGGTTGCACTTCTATGCAGCTTTCTTGTTTTAAGTGGGGAGTTGCATCTTCCATTCTGGTTTGGGAAATGGATTTACAAACAAGTGGCAATGGCAGAAGTCTGCTTTGCAGTCTGCTTCCAGCAGGCAGGAAACTGTGCTCTGGAAATGTGTTGTCTATGTATGGCTGTGCTCTAGAAGTGTGCTCTTTATGTAGGGCTGTGCTCAAATGTGAGGCCACAGGGCTGGTAAATCTCTAATGCCAGAGAGTGTAAATAGCAAAAATGTGTCCATGTAAAGCTGGTTCATATGCTTTGCTTGTTTTCAGGAAAAATTAGGGTATTTTAAGTTTTGATTTTAAACAAATTATATAATTCATTTATAGACCCACAAGCATCACTTTCCTGCTGAATGGAAACTCCTTTGAAATGTGTTAAATTTTGTCACAAAGAATCAAATGTTGGTTTCATTGCTGTAGGGTATTTGTTCTTTGAAACAATACCCAAAATAATTTTGGTCCCTGGAAATTAGATACCTTTTAGTAAAATGTTATCAAACTTATTGGTTTGGGTTTGGGGTCAAATTAAAGGCTATTACCATCATTTGAAGTGTCCTTGGTAAAGGGATTTTCTGGGAGATCAGTAGCTCCCATACTACTTGTTTAATCATTAACCTGACTCTGTTAGATGAAGAATGCCTATTGCTGGTTACATGTAACAAATCCCCCATTTTTTCTGTTTAATTTTGATCATGGATTTGATGCAATTTAAAAGCCCCAATTATATCTTAACATCACTTTGTATCTTGATTAATATTTTGTCTTAGTCTTGGGTACTTCACAAGTTAAAACCCTCACTTATTTAAAAGCTTGATGGCTAAACTAGGAAACTATTTTATTTACTTTGGAATCAGAATTCAGATTGAAATATAATGTTTTTTACTGACAGTATGTGGTGAGAAGAGAAGCCCAGAGAAGAACATTTTTTCCACAAAATGAATTGGTAGTTCTAGTTGTTGTTGTTGTATTGGGCAGAAATAGATCAGCTGAAAACAACTCGAGGAAGCTCATACATTAATTTTGTATGTTTGTTCTAAAAAAATGGTATGTGTAGGTTATTAAAGAGAAATATTATTTTGTCTCATTCTCCCTCATATATTTGGAGTAATACATGGTTTACCGTGTTATAAACTGAGTGTCTGTTAATACCAGAAAAAAAATCTTTCTTAACTATCATTTGAATAATGGAGTGTTGGTAGCTGAACTGTTCATTTGAAAATTCATTGAGTTGCACAGTAATCACAGAATCTCCTGTTTTATTACCCTTTAAGTCACTGAAAAATGCTTGCTGTTGTGTTGTTCTCTTTTCATTTTCATCATGTTCCAAGCCAGAAATGTATCACTGTCTAAAAGGTATGTTGGTAGGTAATAGAGAAAGGCAAGCGAAAAGTCAAATCTCTTGTAAACTGGTGAAATTAATAACTTAAATTTCAATAGAAATCACATTGCATGACCAGAGATAAAGAATATATGGCTTGTAGTATGATTTATAAAATGAAGAATGTTATAATTAAGGGTGCTTGGGACTGTATCATTCATGAATAAGGCAAAATTCCCACTGACTTGGCTTTAGATGTGTGCTGGATCCTTGACTGGTTGAGTTAAGGATGTCTGCTTGGATTTCCTCTGCTCTATCTACTATCTCTTTTATTTGTTCCCACTCTTAACAAAAACATGGTTACATATTTGTATGAGATTATATTTGGTTATTGCAACACCACAGCTGCCCAAAGTGCCTGTGGCCAGCTTTCCAGAAGAAAGGCAGGCAGATCAGCAGGCTCCATCTGTAACATGCATGTTACTGGCTGAGCCTTCTGTACCCAGTCTGATCACTTCCAGAGTAAGTATTTGCTTCTGAGAAGTCTAGGCAGGCAGAAATTAAACACTGGAGCTGAGAGCAATATTTTGAAAATCACTATTAACTTATATTACAAACTTTTTGTAAAAATGTACTTCCAGAGTAACCTTGGCTATTGCAAAAACAAAATTGAATTTGCAGATTTAGAGGGGATTCTGCTCCTCTGCTACTCAGCTGAGACCCCACCTGGAGTGTTGCACTCAGCTCTGGGGTCCCCAGCACAGGAAGGACATGGACCTGTTGGAGCAAGCCCAGAGGAGGCCACCAAGGTGATAAGAGGGATGGAGAACCTGTCCTGCAAGGGAAGACTGAGAGAATTTGTTTTTTTCAGCCTGGAAAAGGCTTTGGAGTGACCTGATTACAATCTGCACCTGAAGGGAACCCACAGGAAGGAGGACAGAGTCTCTTTACAGGGACACGTAGAGAAAGGAGAAGGAGGAAGGGCTTCAAACTGAGAGAGAATAGGTTAAGATGAGATGATAGGAAAAAATTCTTTACTGTGACAGTTGTGAGGCACTGGCACAAGTAGCCCAGAGAAGCTGTGGATGCCCCATCCCTGGAATTGTTCAAGGCCAGGCTGGATGGAGCTCTGAGCAGCCTGGTGTAGTGGAAGATGTCCCTGCCCATGGAAGGAGGGTTGGAACTACGTGGTCTTTAAGGACCCTTCCAGCAAACCATTCTATGATTCTATGAAGTGGTATCTACTACTACTAAACATTTCCTGAGGCCCTTTGTAGGATGCTCTGGTGCTTCAGATCAGACATGGACTACTTTCAAATGTTGTTGTAATAATTTTAAGGAATTTTGAAACCCATCTGTCATGAAGAGTGTAAAAAACCACAGTTACATATATAATCTGATATGGAAAGATGTATATATTGAAATAATGTGAAGAAAAATGATAAGTATTCTCACAATTTTGCCACAATCCGGTATCTTTATACCATCAGCAAACAAGGGCATATTGTACAGTTTTGTACCCATGCTACTGCTTCCCTTTTTCTTTGTATGTGCTGGTTGTAGGTGAATCCTTTTTGAACCTGTGACAATTGCTACCTGAAGGGACAGCTGTGGCTTTAAAGTGGTTCTTGAGATACTGAGAAAGGGCCACTCTCAGCCTGTGAAACAAAGGCCACAAAACCAAAGGAGAAAGTGGCAGTAGTTATCCTTTTCAAGGTGGGGCAGATGATAAAGGTATATGATACAAAAGTAAAATTAATTGTAAAACTCAATTGAGATCAGTGCTGCAGCTTAGGGAAACCAGTATTTCACTGCAGATGTTTACCAAGACAGTCCTGGACCCTGCACATGAATTGTCATGCCATTTGCCTGTACAGCAAGTGTTCTGGAAATCTTGCTCACAACTGCTGCAAGAGCATTGGTCCTTTTGCTGAATGAATACAGCCTGATATTAAAAATCCAAAAGAAGGTGATATATAACCTCTGCCTTTTTGCCAAAGGTAATAAAAGATTAATGAAAAGAAATTTGTAGCAATTGGTATATTTCTGTTATTCATCCATAATACACAATATATAAAAAAAAAGAAAAAGCATCTGCAAATCCTATTCTTTATGTGAATGCGAAGAAAAAACTGTTTTAGCATAAGTAAAATCCTCGGTGAGAAGAAACCATGTGTTACCCACCTTGCAAAATACACATCTTTGGTCTTTTATGTGCTTCATTCCATTAATCTTGCCTTTATGCAGCCTGTAAGGAGGCTGGGATACTTGTATTCAAGAATCTAATTCAGGTTGCTATTCAACTGAGGGTAAGTATCCAGCAGAAGGGGACAGCCCCATGAAAAGCTCACCCAGACTGCTATAGTGTGGTAAAAAGAAGGCCTACAGATGAGGAATGGAGTCCTGTATAGAAGTCTTGTAAAAGTTACAGATGCTAGTGCTTCCACAGAAATTTGAGCCCTTGTGCAAGGATGGGAACATCCTCTTGACAAGTGTGAAGGCACGGAGTAGGTTGGCTTAAAAGATCATATTTAAAAGGGGTGGATGTAAAAGGTCTCTCAATAGAGATATAATGGCAGGAAAGAAAAATGCTTCTATGTCTGGGAAACATTCTTATCAACAAGCTTTGCTAAAGTATTTGGGATTCCTAGTAAAAACTCTCCAGAAATCCTGGGTTTATGTGAGGGTGGAGAACAGCTTCTCCATAAAAACTCAAGTGTATTCAAAGGTATAGGCAGGCAGAACTGTGGTTGCCTTCAGCTGTATGACTGGAGAGTGTGTTGTAAAGCAGCCTCCATGACAGATCTCCAGGCAAAAATTCACCAGCTCTTCAGCAGAGAAAAATTTAACCTTCCTTGCACAGGTTAAGAATGGGGGGAAAGCCTATTGTTTTCTTTACTTAACTTTCAAGCATTCTTTCGAAATAGTACAGCTAAGTAGGTTTTTATCTGGAAACCTCTGATTTGGCTTCTCAAAAATGTATTTACTGATCTGTTGGGCACTGTGTGCTTTTAAGCTAACATTAAAATGGGCATCAGAAATCTGTTTCCTATCTGTGAGAAAAATGGTGGGATGGGAGCTTTGCTTTTGCTGAGCTTATTCAACCTTTCCGAGTGCCTTAGCCATGCACATTTTTTCTGCATGGGTGTAATTATACCCTGTATTTTAGCTATGGGTGTCTATTTGCATCTCTGCAGAGAGAGCACCTAGGGATTTATGACACTAATGAAAGACCAATGCCCTCATCTAGGCTGGTGGCAGGCAGAGTAAGGCATCAGGAATGCACATCTGGCATAGTGGGAACAAGGCTCTGTTTCTATTCTTTGCTGCCATGAGTTGGAGATGGTGAGAAATTTTTTTTGAGGTGTATTAAAATATCTTTGATGACAGAAGCCAGTTCTTCAAGAAAAAAATTGCTCACAGAAATGCACTGGCCTAACTGAAGCTTCCCATGGGAAACCTGCATTTCAGCTCCACCTTGGAGATAATAGGGCAACAACTTGATACTGCCAGGCTAGCTGAGGTGCTGGATCAAGCAGAGTAAAACTGTCTCTTGACTGTTCAATATTCCAGGTGAGGGCCCTGATCTGCAGTAATCCATCTTCTGACCACCAGAACTATCCAGGCAGTCAGTGCACACACTTTCTTCTTACTTCAGTGCCAACAGTTGCCTGGTTTTTTTACTTCTTCATCAGCATTGGCCTCTGATGCCTTTTGATGAAAGAAGAGAAGGGTATTATTTATCCAAAGTGAGAAAAATAACTCTTAACAGCAGAGAAAATGGAGATGGAAAAGACCTGAAAAGAAAATATTTAGATAACCAAGCAACACACAGTCAGCCTATACCCACTTTCCTGATTCATTTTCCTTGCTCTATCCATAAACATCTATTTTTTTTTAGCTTGTGATTGCCCTCCTATTCCAAATTATTTTTTTTTTCATTTTCACATAGGACAATGCACAATCTCTTCTGCAGTTTGCAAGCACATACTATAAACAGAAATATATTGTAGCAGAAAGTAACCTTGCTAACATATGCAAATAGCAGAGAGGAATGTGAGGATTAGATTAGAAAGGGTAAAAAAGTTATAATAATATGAAGAAGTAGCGAAAGCTGAAAAAGGGTGTTCCCACTGCTTTTTAAATCTGTCTTTAAATTATTTACTTGGCACTTTGACAGCTCACAATTTAAATTATTTCATTCATCTTAATATTTAATCACAGTTTTTAATTATACTAGTAACTTGAGGCTACTTCTTAACTCAGCAATAGCTTCATCTTCTATTAATAAATGACACATACCCTTGGCTTTGACACTTACTTGCTGTGAATGTTTCGGCTTTGGTAGAACATGCAGTTCAGGACACTGTTATTGCATCTTAAATCTCAAATCTTCTTAAATTATCAGTACAGCATTTAACCCTGATGATAATAATTTAGCATAAAAATGTGCAGTCTTCACTGTAGTTCTTAATGCTACTGTTGCTAAAATTGCAGGAGATCAGAGAAAAATTACTTATAAAAAAAAAATCTTACTCTGAAAAATATTCTTCCAGATGATTTTTCTTCTCAGTCTGGAGAAGAGACAGTCTGGTACCTGAGAGCTGTGGGTTGGAAGAATGTTACATCTCCATGTGTGGCTGGCAGGGTTTGGGATGAAGGACTTGGGGCTTTTTTTGAGCAGTGTGCCAGATGAACTCCCTTGCTGGGGTTACAGCCCTCGTGTGGCACTGGGCTGGAGGCTGCTGGGGCACAGGAGCCATCCAGCCCACACCCACCAGGGAACACTAAAAGATCTGGGGCTTGCTGAGCTATCTACTCTCCCCACAGCTCTCTGACGTCTGTGTGGCTCTGTGATGACTGGGGAATGTGATTTATGGGTTCAAGAAAGTTGACCATCTTTCCTCTGAGACCAACTCCGGTTTTTGCAGGCAGCACGTCAGATAAATATTTTTTCTATAAATTGGCCACCCTCTATTTTACAATGTTAAGTTTTCATTCTAATCCTCCTTATTGAGAGATTTCTCCAAAACTTGGCTCTTCCCTTGCTTTTTTCTGATTCCCAGCCAAAATTTATTCACAGAATAAATTCTGGTTTTGCTGCCAACATGGTTCCTTAGCTCAAAAAAGACTCTTTGATTGATCTACGTGCAGCAATCAGAGTCTTCTCAGTGTTCATTTTACCAGACTAAGTGAGCTGAGCTCTTCCACTTTCTTTTGATATGATTCATCTAGAAATCTTTACTGTTCCTCTTTGGATTAATTTTTGTGGATTGCAAATGATTAGAATGAAGTGCACTTTTCCCTCTGACACTTCACTAGGGCTGGCACACAGCACTCTGATGGCATTTGCTCACCAAACCTCACCTCCTATGTACTGTTAATACTAACAAAAATAATTAGTATGGGCAAAATGGTGGATTTAACAGAACCTCTAATAAATTGGGTTAAATCAGACTACAGGGGCTGAGATTATTATGTGGCATATCTTTATGTTTATACAGTGGCAATAAGAGGATCAGGAACCAGGACACAGTGGCCCACATGGGCAGTGCTATTCGTAAGTCATCTGAAAGGGTCAGTGCCACAAATGTGTGATGTTTGGTGGCTTTCTGCTCAAGGAGCTGCCACTTTGGGTTCTATTCATAATGTACTGTCTTCCCATCCACTTACTGGATGGAGACGTACTGCTTGTAAAAATTTATTTCCTGTCACCTGTGGCCACAGAGATTATCTTAGACTCAGGCTGAAGCAAGGATTTAAGCTCAGCTGGACCCTGAATAGTCAAAGTCAGAAGTGTAACATTTCCTGTGCGATGTGTTGCTTTGAACCAGAACAGACCAACACCAAGAGGAAGAAAATATGCATCAGCTTCCATTTCTTCCAAGCTCCAAGTGTTAAATATCCCTGCTAAATATTTGTTAGTTTACCTGTTAGCCATTAGAAAGATTCATCAGGGTTATAAGATCCAACCCAGGCATTTGCAGTAATTACCACTAAGAGCATTCTATGGCATCTGAAGAAGAAGTAGGAAAAATGACATACATTTGGTGGCAGAACAGCAAAAGAAAATGTGAGGGATAAAGGAGTTGGAATAGCAGGTAAGGACTACAGCTATTGCATCTGGGCTGCTTATGAAATTGATCAGAGAGAGAGATTTAAAAAGTGGTTTTTCCCTTCAAAAAGAAAAGTTTCTAAAGAGTGAGGTGGGCAAGAGTTGCTACTCTTCTTTTTCCATTAACCTCAGGCCAGAGGCAGTGGATGTAATTTAATAACCTACAATTAAAGAAGAGCAGCCTAATTACCAGTTTGTGATAAAAAAAATGTCAGGAGAATCACACTACTTGAAAAAATGAATTTCTGAGAGGATTAATTGCAAGTGAAATACCCCAAAGAGAAATCTATTTAATATTTTGCTGAATTTTGCTGTTTATGGGAATGTAATTTTGAGATCAGATTGCAGTAGAGAGATCAAAATTGAGAGAGAAATATGGAATGAGATTCTGACTCACATTTAGAAGCAGCTGTGTTAGTGTGCCAGTCTGGAGAACACGTTTGCATGAGAGTGCAAGTTTTAGAAAGAAAAGAGGTGATGCTACAGAAGATTGGGCTGACAAACAAATCCTAGTAAAAAAAAGGGTTGACAAAATAATTAAAAACCCCTTCAACGATTAACTTCTCATGTGGATCAGATTTATAAGAAGTAATGTGAACGTTTCAACTTGTCAGAACAAATGGGAACAGAACAATGCTGGGTCTTTGATCGAGCTACTATTTTGCAAGAAACAAAGCTATCTATAGGAAACCGTACCTAAAAGGAAAATGAGTAAAATTATTCTGCACAGCAAAGAAGCTTTTTCCATGGTGATTGCTCAGATTGAGCCCTATTTGAGATGACTGAAATGTGCCCTTGAACATGAGTGTTATTGTTGCTTACAAACTGGATATTGATACTCAGATCAATATGAAACTTTAAATCAATTTGGATGCTGGGAAAAAAACCCAGGTTGTACAGTGACAAAGTCAGTTCAATAACAGCTGCATACAAAGTAAATGTAATTTCAAGGCCTTGAAAACAGAATTTTACTTATTGAGAAAGATAGAAGCTGGAAATATGTGTGGTGGTTCTTCTCCTGGGGAGAATGTAGAAGTTAGAAGGCTAGAGGAATCTGGAGATAGAATTAGAAAACTCCAAACTAAATTACTATGTAGGCAGCAAATGAAAAAATAGGAGGGAAACTTCACATACACAAAAAAAAGAAAATTAAGCATTATGGTTGCAAAAGAACACTGAGAGAAATGTAGAATGGAAATCACATATATTTAAAGATGTGCATGAAGAAAGAAACTTTCTATCTATGATCATGATATCCTTTATATGTTTTGGAGATTTTAGAAACAAATGTATGTAACAAAGGAAAGAAATGGCCCAGTTCTCTCAGTGCACATTTACCACACAAAGAGATAAACCCCAACCTGTCAAAGGAAATTCCTTATATGGTGTCACTGTTTTCTAGATCCCCTTGATAAAAATGGACATAACAGTACCTTTTCCCATCAAAGAATTCCTGAAACAGAGAGCACTTCACAATGTTCAGCATATATAAGCTATTGTAATGAGGCCAGCGCAGGTATCTTACTACCTAAACTTGGTATTGTGTACTAGAGAGAAAATTTATGTTAAGGACTAAATTAATAACTCACTTTGAATGAATGAATAACTCAGTTTTAATAATCTGCATTCTAAATAAATATGTGACTGTGTTTTGGCTTGATTCATACACTGATTTTATATATGAAGTTTAAGTGGTTTCTATCATAGTTCTGCTTTATCCAAACCCAAGATCCATACACTTTTTTTTCAGGCACAGTTTGTATTAGTGTTTGCCTTTTGCGCTTTCCTGCAGCGAGTATTTTCTAAGACCTGTGCTCTGCTGAACACCCATGGCAACTTCTTAAGTGGGCAGGCTACCCCTGTGCCATGGTGTGTGCGAGTGCTTCCCGTTTCTTGGCGCTCGGAAGGTGCAGCCTGTCACTGCTGTACTGGGGCAAGACCCAGGTGTGCAGCAATCCTGTGTCCCTGAATCCTGCAGAGCCAGTTCCCATGGCAAGGGCAGCCCAGGCCCAGCTGGGAGATGAGCTGGAGCCGGGCGTTGGTGTGCAGGATCCCTGCAGCAGGACCCCGGGGCGTGCCAAGGCACGCAGGGGAGTGACTGACACACAGAATGTGAGAACCAACTGCTCCAAGTTTCCAGGCTTCCTTTGAAGTCGATGGGAACTCGCCTGAGTAAGGTACACATGGAAATGGAATAGAAGTGTTCAGTTTTGGCCTGTTAGGACATGGGTGTCAATAGAAAATGCTTCATTGCTGAAATCATAAGCAGCTTGCTAAATATTTGGAGCTTAAGAATACTCCACCCAACGGCTTGCTGGTTAGAACATCCACAGGGAGATAGAAGATGTGGGCACAGATCTCCTCTCCTCTCCTGTCTCCTCAGTGAATGTTTCAGCCACTGACTTGCACTAAGTGGTGACTTTGTTCTCTCCCTTTTTCCTCCATTTATTTCCATTTTTTGCTCTGTCCTTGTTAAGCACTTAAAGCCCACCAAAGAAACACTTGGAATCTGAAGTGTGGACACTTCCTCCCTTGAGAGGTTTAAATCCCAGAGCCTGATGGGGTTCAGTGCACTTCCTTTCCTTGATGTTGCTCAGTGCCTAGCTGCTAGTAGTTCCTGGAAGACCACTGTGAGTTCCTCATGTGAGTGACTGACTTTCCCCACACAGGGAACACAGGAACTCGGGAACTTCAGTCTGCATCTGCTGCATTTAACTAAAACTAAATGCGTCAGTGCAGAGCATGGTGACTCTTGAATTACTGTGTTGATTCAGCCCGAAGCCCAGAAGAGCTGAGTGAAATCACAAGAGATAATGACCGTAAGAGGGAGATAATGATGGCTGATTTTATTGTAGTGATGTAAATAAAATGTGCTGCATCAATGCACAGTAACTGATGAGATGTGAGTCTGGACTGGAAGAAAGACAGGGTCAGTTACCCTTGTCCTTCCTTATTGAAGGCAACTAGACCATGTAATTCCTTTCACAAGCCGATGACCCTCCAGCCTGACATTATACAGTCTGTATAAGTAATAATTAGAGCTTATAGCTAGGGTGTAAGTGCATTATATGTAGATAAATATGTAGATAAAACAGATGTCTTGTATGTGCAAGTGGTATATTGAGCATACATTGCAGTTAATTCATCAGTAAGTGTTACATACAGCTTCAATGTTACTTACCTTGAGAGAAACATGGCTGGCTGGGACACTTGAAGTATAAGTTGTGGTTTTCCATATATAGCTTCCTGTTAAATATTCTACACAGCAGCCACTATGGTCAGGTTCTTCCCTAAGTGGTCATTTTGAATGGCAAGTGGTTCAGCACTTATTGACAGGTTGCTTTCTTGTTTAAAAATAGAAGAATGTGTGGATCCTTGTACACAGCAGGTAGCCAAGTAATAACGAAAGTGATTGATGATAAAAAGCTTGCTTTCTACACTCCTGTCATCAACAACCTATTGGGATCAAGAGAACACTAGGATAGAAATTAATCTTCCTTGAGTTATTCTAAACAGTCAACTGA